>QLOM01000913.1:0-15968 GCA_003313785.1 Termitomyces sp. MG148
AATCAGACTGGTATTACATTCACTCAAGGACAATTGCTGGATGAGGCGTGTAACTCGATTCCGACACTACTTGGTGTCGCAGCTCAACTCACTGCACTCCTGGGATCGGCTGGCGCCGGTCTTTAATGCCGTGACCTGTTGAAGTCAGAGGGGTGTCAGCGCGTGACGCCCTCAGGTTACAACAAGTACATACGTTATTCATTTAGTTCCGTGCTGTCCCGTAGAAATTTTACCAATACACTCGCTTGCGGTCATTCGTGTTCGGCGCATCGTGTGCGTCTCTGTGGGCCTGAAAAGGCCTCTCTCGTGTTTTCTCGTGTCACTCTCTTGTGTTCTCCCGTGCTATTTTGCGCCTCTTGCATCTATTTATGTAACATGACCAACTTGGGGATGATATCCAATATGAGTATGTATCAATCTCTTGCAGATCAAGTTAAAAACCTAAACAAGACCTCTGCGAAGAGCGAAATACGTAGGAAACTTTATTGCAGTCATGTATCTATGAACACAGTAACAAAGTTGCTCGCGTTCTTTTGCTAAGTAAGTAGTAAGTTGTGGTTAGGGCTGCACGCCGTTGCCGTTTTTACGGTTGATAGTTGCCGTCAAACAGCATGCATGTACCGTCAGCCATTTAACCAACTCCTCTACGGCACAGCTCACGGAAGGTACACTGCCGTAGAGAGCCTGTTGAGGAAATAAACATTTGCTTAATATATCCTTTTTGTCCGAACTTCAGTCTGAACCTCAAAAGTGTATTATTATCACTGCGCAATACATCATGCTCTGACAGTCATTACACCGTGCGCATTGGTTTGGTGACCAGACAGGGTCAGAGTCAGGGTCGGGCAAGTAAAGATGAGCATATATATATGGATTGGGCAAGTGTGTAAGGAGGGTTGCCCGGGGTTAATTCAGGCAGAGGCCAGTTCATTGCCACCCTTCACACAGTCACATTCACTCACCCCAGCTCTTTGTCTGGCCTTGCATTGTTCTCCTCACATTAAATACTTGCGGGCGCAGTGCCAATGACTTTGTTGTCTCACACTGCGCTTGCAGGTAAGTTCTCATACAAATATTATATTTACTCATCTCACACTGCGCTCGCAGTGCCGCTTCATGTAGACCCACATTACATCATGCATTTTAGTGTCTCTCCCACCATCCCTACTCCATTTCAGTACATTCTACTTACTCATTCTCACTACTTTCACTACTTCAGTCCCCTTGTAGTTAGCTTGACTTTTGACCCCTCTCTCTCAGGAGGGGGAATCTGGTACTCAAGAACTCACTTAGGACTCAAGAAATTGAATTTCTTTCCTGCAAACACTCAAGAGCCTTGTCAGCAGATTTTCCTAGTTTATATCTTTCTCTATTCTCTCTCATTATCTCATCCACACGCATTCACTCGTCACCAAGGGCCTCGAATTAACTAGATGGGACAGCAAACACTGGATGCAGATAACAATGATCTTTTGCAAAACAATGTGAAAATACAATAAAAATAATCCAATTGATTTTAAAATTTTATTTGAATATTTTTGTCAAAAACATAGAAAGAATATTGTTACCAAACCCAATGAGCTGTTACTTCTGGATGCAAGTATGATAAGGTGTCATAGAGAGAGCTCTTTTTTAGCCAGTTTCCAAGTGCATGACCATGCTCAATTTTATTGTGGCTGTAGATAATGGAAGTTCAGTTACAATATTTTTTCCATGGTTTTTGACAAAACATTCAAATAAAATTTTGAAATAAATTGTTTTATTTTTACTGTATTTTACATTGTTTTGCAAAAGAGCATTGTTCCCTGCATCCAGTGAAACACCCTCAGTCATTACACAGAGACTGAGGGTGAGCACAAAAGTCACTTACTATGATAATGGACAAATTACTCACGTATACCATGGTAGAATAACCTTTGTTGTTATACTAGGTATGCAAATAGAGTTGTTACACAGAGACTGAGGAATAACCTCTGTTGTTATACTAGGTGTGAACTTCTAACAGGTTATTGTAAGGGGAACACTTGACGTCTGTGGAACTCCTTCCACAGAGTCGGCGATGCCAGGGACAAGCGAGAGTTGAGCAAGCACAGAGGCGGGCAGGAGTTGGGCAAGAGGCAAGCAAGGCTAACAGAGGGTCGGACGATGCTAGATAAGCTTATGATCAGTTCAGTGGATAGGCCAGAAGAACACTGCTATTGTTCAGCCTGGGAATATTCTATCCCACAGGCTGCTTATATATACTACATTGGTGGCTGTGCTATTACTAATACTGTTTACTAATTGGGCCCTGGTATGTAAAGGAGTATGACTAACAATAATCGATGCTGAGTAAGGTCCAGGCATATGACTCATCAAGACTGACTACTACAAGATGGAAGAGGAAAGGGTGGACCAAGCAGCTAGTCAGATCTGCTAGGAATAGGCATATTGTCAGACTAAGCTCAGAATAGGGTTGGACATGGTCCGGAGACCGGTCCTCTGACAGTTATGGGCTTGTTGTAAGGGCGACCTCTGGAGGCTATGGCTCAGTCACACAGCTGGCAGAGGGAAATCCAAAGTATATATGAGTAATACAACCATAACTACTCACCTGGCAGAGGGAAATCCAAAGAGAACAAGTCTAGGGATTCCCTATGCCAGGAGTGACGCTTCCAAGGCTCTAGAAGCATGGGAAGCAACTGTACAGCATGACAAAAGCCACAATAAATTTTATAATCTACAAAGGGAAAATCTCTGAAAATAATCAAAAACTTGGAAATTGCCATCGCCAGAGGTCATGCACATGTCTCATGTGACTTGCTTAGTAATTTGGAGGCTAGCCTTGTGATGACTAAGCTTCTGGATGCTTACTAAGCCTCTGGAAGCATTGGCTACACTTGTCTGAATGATAACTAAAGAACCAGAGCACCTCAAGGGCTGAGAATAGTACTAATAGATGGTGTTGAAAGAATAGAAGCAGTAAAGTAAAGGAGTGACAGCAGAAATAAGGAAATAAATAGAGGAAGAATGAAGGAATAAAGAGTGAAAGAAGGAAGAGATGAGGAGTCCCCTAACACTTGTGCTGCATTGTTCTTTGGAAGTGACATACCTTGATTGATTCTGCAAGCCTCTGCTATGCTCAACCTTGCCGGACTGACTGTCTGATATACTGACCTTGCTTGCCACTGCTTGTCATAGCACCGACAACTGAGAACACCCCAAATTCCCCTGAGATGCCTTCAGCCAAGTGCATTGAAGAAATAAGAAGCGTCAACAATTCTGCCAATCCAATGGTTATTCCTGTAAGCAAAATCACATCCTCCTAAACAGGCCACATCCTTGACAAGGATGACAGCAAATACTCTGAATGGGCATACAGCATCAAGCTTGAACTCTCCACAGTCCAACTCTGGGATTATGTTTTTGATCCTATCTTAGCACCCCACGCAACATATGAACCATGAGCTTACTGTGCTTGGACTTCAAACCACCATCTTACATGCTTGTCCCTGGAATGTGCAATCTTGCTGTCTGAACAGAAGTTATGTGCTGAGGAAGAGGACCCTGAGGCTCTGTGGGCATACCTGAAAGACCGCCATGGCAGTGCTGTCCCAGTCAAGCAGGTCCATTTACTTCAAGAGGTCCTCACCACTAAATGCTCCCTGTCCAAACTACTTACAAAAACAATTGACAACATATTTGAGAAGATTGATTGTGCATTTGATGTGGGCAAGGTGATGAAGGATCATCTGAAGTCAATAGCAGTGCTGTTTGCTTTATCTGACAAGAACTTTGCACACATGTGATTGATCATTTCACGTGACTTGGGTCAGGCTGGGGACATTGCAAAGTACAGACCTAATGAGATTTGTTGCTACTTGGAAGGGGAACAAATGCTTCTGAAAGCTGACAGACCCTACCCTAGAGCAATATTACATGCACAACGTGCAAGGCTCGAGGCTGCTTTATGCATGTTTATACCAGTCATACTGCTCTGTGGTGCATTTTGAAGGGTGGCGTGATGGCAGGAAAGTTGGCAGAGGAGTCAAAACAGGCCCAATTGGCTTTCTATGACAACAAATGGAAGGAGAAGAGAAGAAGGCTAAAGCTGCATCAAAAATCACGTTCATGCCAGCCAGGGACAGCATGTTCACTCTGGAAGGTGATTTGGAGACCATTGCAGCCTATCTCGCTACACAAACAACAAAAGCAGGTACCTTGCAGAAGTCAGAGTTCATTGGCCTTAGTTTTGACACTCTACCCACCATGGGGCTCCTTGCCAATGTGGAGACGTTGGAATTCAATGCATGGATTGCCCTTGAGGTGAAATGTTGTCAAGAGAATAGTATAGCCTTACTCTCACACAAGAGAACCAGATTGATGTTTGATTCTAGTACTATGTAGTATGAAAGTAAAATTTGCTGCCTTACATAAGTGAAACATTGTCAAGAGTAATTGCTAAGCCTTACAGTTACACGGCAGAACCAGATTGGTGGTTGATTCTAGTACTACATATGACAGTAAAATTGGCTGCCTTACATAAGGCAGCCATACTACATTATAATACATATTTAATTAATTTAATTTTATATTAATTTAATATAATTATTATTCAACATAATAATTGTTATACTTTTTTGAGGAGGCCATAGAGCAAGGCTCTACAGCTGTACATCCGTTACATGCCCCCTGTTTAGACTGCTAAGCAGTCTACATGATGGGGTGCATGGTGTAGAATATGTAGAAATATATTAATATAGCTGTATAAAAAAAGTTGTCCTTGTAAATGGGCCTCCACAGCTCAAAGTCCTTGTCCATCTCTCAAAGAATACCATTCAGACATTAACCAACAGTACTAGTGAATAGAGGATAAGCCGTCTGCAAAAGTTACGCAGACAGTGGACGTGCCAACTTGCTGGCCAGGTCAATCCTCATCTTGGTGTTGATATTAGCCAACAATGTTGAGGCGACTGGCACAGACAAAGTGTCACAATACAGGTGACCATGCCCTTACAGTCACCTTGTAGTTAGTAGTACATTTCTTATCTTTGTCCATTTTGTTCTTAGGTATGTTATATCATTACATTATTACTCATTAGAAATATATTTTGTTCTTAGTGCTGTTGATGCACTGCATTGCAATCTGCAAGTCAAAGCCTTACACTTGGACAAAGATAATAGAATTTTCTTTTCTGCCGTTTCTCAATGTTGACTGCCACAGACCACGAGGAGACCGCCGCAATGGACTCAATGAGCAAAAGGATTGTGGGCATGGTCTTTCAGACCATGCAATCTCAGCTGATGGCGTACATGCAGGCGCAGGACGAGGGACTCACAGCAGTACTGGCTTGTGTCACGCAGCTGGAGCAAGTGGTCCAGCATCTCAAGCAGATGGTGCAGGGGCATGAACAACAATGGGTCCAGCAGGTGCCACATGTTCTGAGAATCAACCTGCCTGAGGTATACAACAGGAAGTCAAAGCAGCTTGCAGATCAGTTTGCCAACCAGGTTGAGGCAGCGGCAGAATTCGAAGTCTAATGGGGTCAGCATGTCAGTGGTCAGCCGTCATCACGATGGAGTTGGACAATCCTGTGCTCAACCCGCGGAGGTTCAGTTGGTCTGTGTGGCTTGTAGACTTCAAGGGGCCGCATTCTGCACCCATGATCAGGCCCAGGACGTGCTTAATCACATTGGTTAGCTGCAGCAGGGTTTGAAGTCAATCACTGACTACTGCATGGCCTTCTTCAAGTTAAAAGGAAGGTTGGGACATGCCGATGCCAAGAGCAATTATATCAAGGATTGGTTCTGGAAGGGCCTGAATGCAGCCACAATGGAAGTGTTGGTGAATACGGACTTCCAGACTGCAGAGGAGGCAGACAATATCCTGTTGAGGAGGGAGACCAAATTAGCAGACCTGGCAGCCAAGAAGAAAGGTGCGGCCCATGCCAGTTTGTTGTCGACACCACCAGCACCTTGCGCTGCGTTGCCAGCCCATGCAGCACCTCCTCCTCCATTAGCAGACCCAAATGCAATGGACATAGACCAGGCAAAAGGTTTGCTGTCAACTTGCAAGTGTTACAAGTGTGGCAAGTTTGGCCACCTCATTGCTCAATGCCCGGCATGGGAGGAATCCATTAGGGCAGTGGTTTGAGAGGCTGTGGAGAGTGCAAAGAAAGTAGAAGAACCCAAACCAGGTTTTGTGTAGGGTTGCCCTGTGTGTTTGCAGCGGGGGCAACTAGTTGGACCCATGTACTCACAGTGTTGAATAGCACTGTTTTGCAGGGTCCAGGGGAAGCAAGTGTGAGTAAGAGGAGGCGCCAAACTGCACAAGCAGCAGTGATCTATGTGAGGATGCTGAGGTCTGACCACGTGGCATTGGAGTTGCTAGTGACACTGTGAGTGCGGGTGCATGGCAGTGTGCAGTTGGTTGACACACAGGCCATGGTTGACTCAGGTGCTAGCTGTTGCTTTGTGAATCAGCATTTTGTCAAGGAACAGCGGTTACCAACAGTGCAGAAGAAGCGGCCGATGCGTTTGAGAACTATTGATAACACTGAGGTCAAGTCAGGGCTTATCACACAAGAGGTTCACTTAGTGGTGGTGGTTGAGGAGCACAAGAAGACAGTGGTCTTTGATGTGGCAGATACTGGGGATGATAACTTGATCTTGGGGGTTGACTAGTTGCACCGGCACAGCCCTGCCATTGATTGGGGGCATTTGACAGTTGATTTTATGTCAACCTTCTGCAAATCCTCTTGTTTGTGTGCAAGGCAAGCAGTGGCAGATCATGACACATCCGGTCAGCAGGATTGGTCATTACATGCCTGTTGCACCTTTGCATGTAAGTCAATGGAGCCAGTGAGGGCCCAAGTCTGTCAGAAAATCCCAGCAGAGAAGTTTCATGGGCTGAAGAAGGCATGCACACGGGTTACATGTTTTTGTTGTGAACAGCAGGCAGAGGCAGTGCGGGTGGCCAAGGCTTGCATTGACAAGACCATTGAGCATGCAGAGGCTATAGCGGGGCCAAGTGGGGGCCAGATGGTGTTCTTAGAGCAGAGGTGGGAAATGGAGTCAGCATGAGGAGCAGAGGGGCCATACCTGAGGTCAGTGCAGGCTGCAGCAGGGCAGAGCATATTACAGGGATTGGTGGAGGAGGCGGCACAAAGGAGTGGTGGCAAAGAGCGGAGAGTAGAGGAGATGATTCCAGAGGAGTTCTTTGAATTCCTTGACGTGTTCAATAAGTGGAGGTCTGAACAACTGCCTAGGCATTGACTTACTGGATGGTGCCGACGTTCCCCCACCTGGCAAGTTGTACCAATTGGCCCCGGCAGAACTGAAGGCTTTATGGGAGTTCATTGACAAGAACCTAGGAAAGAGCTATATACAGCAGTCCAGCGCACCCTGTGGAGCTCTAGTCTTCTTTGGGAAGAAGACAGATGGTGGTTTGCGCTTGGTAGTTGACTTCCAAGCACTGAACGCAGTTACACAGCCAGATGCATATCCTATACCATTGACTAATGAGTTGCTCAATTGTCTAAAGGCGGTGATGATGCCCGAAAGTTGCTAAGCACTGTCCTGGTAGATGGTAAACTTAGTGCCTCACAAATGAGTAGCATTGGGCAGTCGCTAGTGTTGAGAGAGTCCCGGGCAGGGTCCCAGAAGCCTAGTCTTTTTAGTGTGAGTTGGACTTTAAAAAATAAACAAATTGCTTAGCGATCTAAGCCATAAGCCTGCAAGGTGCTAGAGTGCTAGAGGTTGGCAAGGACCTTAGCAACGTTTTGACAATTGGCAATAGTGTGCCTGTATGGCACTATAAATACAAAAGTTGGTAGGCAAAGGTTGGCAAGTGAGAGTCGGCAAGACTGTATCACTCAGCGACTCTGAGGACTTAGAATGTGCTAGAATGTGATCTGAACTGTGGGGCATATGATTCAATGATTGCTAAGACAAAATATGTACAGTATTTATAGGCACTAAATTGCCATGTTAATTAAACTAAAAGTTGCTAATTAATCAATCAAGAAAAAATGATGACAAGTACAATGGAATGTGAAAGTCGCTAAGCAACGGTGTCTGTCAAGTCAGCAAGTGCTAACTCAACATCCTCGCAGTGAAAAAGGCCAAATGCATGGGGACTGTCGCTAAGGCCTGAAACCATCAAGGAGCCTGTCTCAAGTAAGTTGCTAAGCGTTGGATAAGCCATAAGCATTGCTAAAGTGATCTGATGTCAGATCTTTGAGAAGCACTGGGTTTTGATAGGTGTCGCAGTTGGCTATCACTGATTGGGGACCTGAAAGGGGGGGCAGGCTGAAGTCAGGTGAGCAGCAGGTGACCACCAAGTCAATGACCACTAAGTCAGGTGGTTGCTAAGTCCTGTGATCCCATGTGTCATGTCCTGTAGCCTGAGTTTAATCCCTGCTAGCTGCAAAATAGCTCAGCCAGAGGCTTATCAGTGGCAAAGGTCTTTACAATGCTGGATATGCATTGGGGGTATTACAACATGCAGATTCGTGATGGTGATGAGTGGAAGACCTCCTTTAGGATGTGTTATGGCCAGTTTGAGTTTTTGGTGATGCAGTTTGGTTTACGCAACACCCCAGCAGCATTCCAGCACATGGTCAACAGCTTGTTTCATGATTTGGTCGACGTGTACGTGGTCCTTTACCTTGATGATATTATCATCTTTTTAGAGGATCCAGATCAATTGCCACTTTTACTACTCACGGCTTTCCAACACTGTGTTTGTTGGAGACAAAGCCATGGCCATTGTCTACCATGAGGTGGAAACTGACAAGAGGTACTACGTGACCAACACCGAGATTGGTAAGGTCGTACCTCGGGGATTTTGAATGGATCTCCAACAGCTGCAAAAGCTCTTCGAGCTCTTGCAAAACAAATTTAAATCTATTTTCACATGCACAGAGGTGTACTATCTGATGTGCAAATTTCAGTGCATCAGCTACAATTTTGATGCCTCTCTTTGTGATCATACCATGGCTCTGTAAGGGTGACCTCTGGAGGCTATGGCTCAGTCACACAGCTGGCAGAGGGAAATCCAAAGAGAACAAGTCTAGGGATTCCCTATGCCAGGAGTGATGCTTCCAAGGCTCCAGAAGCATGGGAAGTGACTGTATAGCATGACTAAAGCCACAATAAAATTTATAATCTAAAAAAGGAAAATTTCCAAAAATAATCAAAAACTCGGAAATTGCCATTGCCAGAGGTCATGCACATGTCTCATGTGACTTGCTTAGTAATTTGAAGGGAGAAATGAGGAGTCCTCTGACAACAAGGGCAATGACAACATCCAAATTGCCTATATGGGCTGCCTAATGCAAAGCAGTCCAACCATAAGAATCATGCCAATTGAGGTCCATTCCTTGATCTTCTAAATCATGAAGGTCTTGTGCATTCCCATACAATACACATTGATGCAAAAATACATTCCATTTACTATCAAGTTGAAACAGGTGACCACCCCATTTCAGAAGGTACCGAGATAAGTTATAATGCTTTTTCTAAGCTAAAAGGAGTGCATCCATTACTTGTTTCCAATGTTTCAAATTAGTGGTAGATTGAGTAGATTTATCTATTTGAACTTCTCTGCAAGGGACTTTCATTACAGCTGCAATAAGTCAGCCATGCACAGTACTCTCTCTAATTTCTTCTTTCTTGGAGGATGTTGGAGATATATCTGGCAACCTTGATAAGGCATATGCAATGATAGAGACAAAAAGATTGTTTTCTGAACTAGCAAACAAGGACTCCACATTCAGAGGAAAATATATCCTCTTATAATGGTTGGTCAGTTCATTAAGCAAACCACAAGTACCCTCAATGACAATTTCTCTAACAGAGTGGTTGGATGAGTGGTTGGATATCCAATGCAAGGAGTTTCAAGTGAGTCTATAACCTAATGCTTGCTTTTGCTCTGCTATCTTCAATGACCTTCTTTCTTTCCATGGACGGAGTATAGAAAGTGACCTAAGTGGAATGTGGCTCAAGTATGCATATCACATTTTATCCAAAACAAAGAACAGAAGCTGGACTAGAGAAAACATGAAGGGGATGCGGTAGGGACAAGCTATGTCAAAAGCTGGCATGATGGAAGATCCAAAGTAGAACAGAAATGTGAGACCAGTGATTCCAGCAATGACTCCACATATTGGATGAGACAATTGTGAAATGTAGAGCACAAGCCCAATTAAAAAGATGGCAACTGAGCAGTGCAGGATCAGTGGAAGGCTTTCTATGATGTCACCAAGTTTCCATTTCACAAGTCCCTCAAAGCGGAAATGGCGAGTTAAAGTGCGAGTTCTGGCATCACCAGATACAATCGCAGTATATGCCTATTCATCAAGTTAGATGACTGCAAGACAAAGAGAAGGGAGTACACAAACTTGGATCCATTGTTTAGCCAGAACAGACAGAAGAGCAGTCAACAATGAGAGAGAAAGACTGGTGAAAAAGAGTCCATTGACCCAGACATCAATTGAAGTGTGTGTCTGGCTTTCAGGACCTAGAGATGTTGTAGGCACAGCATTTATGCTTGTTTGATTTCCAGCGGCTCTCAATAATTGGTTGGTTTCAATCAGTAGGGATACCATAATTTGTGAGTTGTCCAGTTGAAGCACCTGAGATAGCGTGGCCTGTTTGTAATTGAGAACACAGATTATGGACAGATGTGACAACTCACAAAAGCGAGGAAACCATCAATAATGTTTTGAAAACCTTCAATCATGTTCATATCATATTCATGAGCTTCATCAACATAGACATTCCAGACACGTGCATTTTCTTTTGCTTACTCACCCAGTTTCTCAGGCCTGTAAATCTGCATGTAATCGTAATTACAACCACCTGGGAAACCTGGGAACAATAGTATATGAGTTGAGGTTCTCAACAGAAATTACAATGCTACCCAAGTGAGGAATTCCGGATCTTGTAGGACACAATGGATACAAGAGGCTCACCATTGTGAGGGTGAGAAAGAATGATGAAGGCGCTGTTCACAGCAATTCACAGCTGAGTAGTGATCATGAAAATTCCTCCACGTACAGAGCTGACCTAATGATGTGTTCCACATTTGTTGGGTGGCACGTCGGCACATACACAAGCTGGACTGTTTCTTCACACCTGACACGCAAATTTATCTCAGAGGTTACAGTTTAAGAACGGCGCCTCGCCAACTCCCAGATCAAATTCAAATACTTCTTCTCCCTCTCACAGTGCCACCAAGCGCTCGCTGATATTCACACATCCCGGCACGGAGATGCCTGTCCTCTTCCTTGCCCACCCCCATGCTTCCTCCTGGTGCATCACTTTCACGTGCCCCAACAACAACATAATCTTCCCTCGTTGGCACTCTTGGGCGAGAACTACCTCGTCTATCACGCCTTCATTCCACGCTCATTGTCACATACTTGATGTCCATACCAGCAGGTGTACAGCATGTCAGAGGAGCAACGCATGATCTTTCCTGCGTTGTTTGGGCTGTTTGTGCTGATGAGCATGCATGATAGTGCAAGGACAAGGCAAAGGTTGTCAGGAGCGAGTGGATGGTGTTGAGAGGCCTAAATACTTCCTGGCGTGCTCACAGACACATACATTCTTGCGTGGCTCACCCTCCGTCCTCATTCCTGCACCCAAGTCCCTCCGCAAGATTGGTAGACTTGTTGCGCACTCAATGTTCATACAGGAGGTGCAGCACATGATTAGCCCTGAGCTGTTTAGGGCACTTGTGCTGATGGCATGACCATATATTCGGATGAGAAGACAAAGGCCGTTGAAAGGGCACAGGTCAAGGTAGTAGGAGAAGAGGAAGCCAGCTGGAGGAGTGAAGGGGTTGGAGTAGGGATTTGTTGAGGAATATGCCGATTGATGTCATGTACATCACCATTTTGTCATACGCATGTTTTTACTTATAAGTCTGTTTTACTTCTATGTAAAAATGAGCTCACTTATACATCATTGATTAGTGAGGCTGAAACAAAATAGGGGTATTTAGGTACTCAATTTGTTGCGATCTGACGCATAAAACACTGTAAGCAAGCCACACCCTCACAATATCACACTAGTCACATTTCCTTTATTACGGTGGCCACTGGCCTTGCCTGAACAATGAACGCAAAGAATATATATACAGGACATGTACTATAGAGAACCCTCAGTCTATTCTGCTACAGACTGAGGAGTGAGCAATACATACACTAAATATTTGGACATTGATACTCATACTGTACCCTAGGACAAACACTTATGGTGTCTGTGTGTTCTAGGTACAAATAGAGTCTATTCTGCTACAGACTGAGGTACAAACACTTACGGTGTCTGTGTGTTCTAGGTTCAGATTCTAACAGGTTATGGGCCTGTGCTGCAACATACAGTGACAAGATTTTGTTCATCAAACGTGCTCTGTCTAGCTTGGAGCAGAAGCTGTGTGCAGATCAGTGGAACTCCGTGGCACTATGGGCACTTCAGGGAGTTTTAGAGAATTTCCAAGAAACACCTATTAGATACAGGTCATATAACTTTTGACAAGTGTTTCTATAGAAAATCCTGTAAATATTTCCTAATTAGGAAATTTAAATGAAATTTTCTGGAGAAACACTTGTCAGAAGTCACATGACCTGCTTCTAACATGTGTTTCTCAGGAGTTCTCTGAAACTCCCTGAAGTGGGCACACCTGAAAGAGAGGCATGGTCGAGCTGTCCCGGTGCAGCAAGTCTGACTAATCAAGGAAGCTTTGACCACAAAGTGCTCTCCGTCGGATTCTCTCACAAAGATGGCTGACCTGATCTTTGAGAAGATTGATTGCACTTCCAATGCTGGGGACATTACAAAGGAACTCTTGAAATCCATTGCAATCCTCTTTGCACTCTCTGATAAGACTTATGCTCACATCCGATCCATTATATCACACAACCTCACAGCTGCAAGTGACATGGAGAAGTACAGACCCCAAGACATATGTAGATTCCTAGAAGGGGAACAGACACTCATTGATGCCAATAAAACCAGCCCCACCGCCACAGACACGGCACCAACCCCTTTCACAACAAAAACCTTGAAATATAATTGGTTGATTTGCAGTGGATGTAAGTGTTGGAATCTACACCTAGAACACAATAGACCTCGTAAGTGTCTTATCCTCAGTCTATAGCAGAATTGACTCTATTCTGTACCTAGAACACAATAGACCTCATAAGTGTCTTATCTAAGGTACAGTAAGTATTTGTTGTATTTCTAACTTAATGATTATTGGCTCACCCTCAGTCTATAGCAGAATTGACTGAGGGTGTCTGTTGGTAGGTAATGAATATATATATGTGTTTTTTCTTTGTTCAGTCTGTGATGTCAGGTTCCGCTGACCCAGGGGCTCAGCAATTCTGGGCGAGGCCTTACCAAGCATACTCGGACAGCTACGGACACGCCGGGACCTAGAGAGGGCCGGAGGAAGGCGCCGGGATGAGGTGACGTGCGCCGGGAGCGTAGGGAGATCAGACAAAGTGTTCCGGAGTTGGCGCGAGCAAGGGGCAAGCGCCGGACAAGAAGGTTCTATTGGAGGAAGTTTGGGTTAGACAGTGCGATGAGTGGCGTGCCGGCGGCAGACTATCCGGGGAAATCAAGGGACTGATAGGCGAATAGGCAGTTTAGAGTTTGACAGGTGCAGAACCAAACTCAGGGGAGTGGAGAATGCGGGCCAGATAAGATAAGAGATCGGAATGCGAGAAGGGAAGGGAAGAAGAAACTCAAGGCAGAGACGAGGATGAAGGAAAGAGACGGATGAGCAAAGGAGATGGAATTAAGAGAGTAAATAGAGACAAGGACAGGTACAAGACAAGAGAGTAGAGATGAATACGGACTATAGGAATGGAGACGAGTACGAGACTATAGAGTGGAGACGAGTACAAGGCAAAGTTACGAGGCCGGAGCGATACGAGAGGAAAACCGGGGAGTATGGGCAATATCAAGACTACCGTACTTAGTGCTATGGGGGGGCTTATATACTGACTACACGATGAGGCAGGTCCAGGGTCCTGGTTCTGGGTCTGGGGGCTGCTCCGGGGCTCTGGTGGTGTCCCGGAGCACCTAGGAGGACAAAGGAAAACCGCGGGTGTCAGATGGGAGTGGCGCCGTTGCTTTGGGAGTCGCAGTGGCGCTGCGCGAGGGAGGACGTGGCGCAACAAGAGGACGTGATGAGGCATGATGCGGGAGTTGATGCGGGACAAAGCATGATGCGTGGGTTGATGCGCAGGGCGATGCATGATGCGCGGCATGATGCATGGCATGAAGCAATCATGCATGATGCGTTGAATGATGTGTGATGCGTCGGATGTTGTGTGGGTCGCCGTGCTGTCGTGCCGGGAATCTCTGGGGGTCATCGGTAGTGTCCGTGGGGTGTCCAGGGGGAACGTCAGGGTCGACTGGGGTATAACATAATGACCGTGTTGGGTGTTCGTGGAGTTTGTCCCGAGTCGAGGTCATGCGAGGGGTGTTTGCCGGGGTGTGTAGTGTGGTCCCGGGCCCGGGGCTCAGGCCCGGGGGTGGGTCGTGACATTACCCCCCCCCTGGCGTCGAGACCCTTCAAGACGGCAATTGGTCGTGGCGGTGCGGCTTCTCCATGGGAGCTGAACTAGAAGCTTGATGGCCATCACGAAGCCCCGCGGTATCAAGAAAACCAGAGAAAAAATTCTGAGTTCCCTGACCTTTCTTTCCTAACCATGTCGTCTCCAGCTCCCCTCTCTCCCTCCCCGACCCCTCCTCCTCCCGGCGAGAATCGCGTAGAGGTGTGGGAGGCTTACAAAGCGTGCCGGGCTCCTCACGACCGGCGCCGGGAGGAGCGGGCCTTGGACGAGCTTGCCCGTCAGCGTAAGTCCCCAAGTTTGCTCTGGCTGCCAACTGACCCCGGTGTAGAGGTGGGAGAATCTTTGGCGGGGCCTTCGGGTGCCCCTCAGAGCAGTCGTCGCACTTACATGCTCCCTCCCCGTCCACAGGTAGTGATTTGAGTGCCAGTCCCCCCCGTGTCAACTTCTCGCGTTGCACGGCCCGCCCTTGCTCCCGGAAATATCCAGGTGGTACCGGAGGCGCAACGGGTCCCTCAGGCCCAGGTGACCCCCCAGCAGTTCGCAGAGGCGGTGGGGCGCGCCTGGGGTCCCCCTTTCATGGACTGGTGTCGTGCTCAGGGGCCGGTAAGTTGTCCTGTTTCTTTGCCTTCTCCAGTGTTGACCCCCCTAGTGCATGTTCTGTGCTCGCCGCGGGGATGCGTGCGGGTTCACCCCCCAGGAGCCCGGGTCACAGCGGGACTCGTCAGTGTGCGATGCGTGTTGTACTCGTCACGAGCGGTGCTTTGTTGCGCGGTTCTGGCGTGCGACTTGTGTGGCGCAGGAGGAGGGTTGGGACATTGAATGGGTTGAGAGCCAGATGGCGCAGGCGGCGAGGGTTCCTTCCGGGACGAGGGCGAGACCAGCGCAAGCAGGGGGTTTGAAGGCGGGGCCATCGCGGCCGCAGCGCATCAGGGCAGTGTCTCCGGAGGACAAGGGGGTTAGTAGCAGTGGCAAGGAGTCGGAGCGGCGACCGGAGGAGAAGGTGGGGCCCCCGCGAGGAGGGCGGTGAACGGTCGTGGGCGCCCCCGCCCCTAGGGATAAGGGTAAGCGGCGGGCGTCCCTCTCCTCCGAGACTGGGCCGAGCCAGCCCTCCAAACGTCCCCGGCGCTCGGCTTCTCCGGTGGCGGAGCACTTCTCGGGTTTGGCATGAAGGTTGTGCTCCCGGAGACGCTCGAGAACGTGGTGGACGTGGCCCCGGTGCTCCTCCAGGGTATTGGAGTAAATGAGGATGTCGTCCAGGTACACAATGACGAAGACGTCATTCATGTCGTGGAAGATGTTGTTCATGAAGTACTAGAAGGTGGCAGGGGAGTTGGTGTAGTACTTGGTTAGAGTATTACTGATAGTTCTGGGGCTTTCTTGAAGTCTTAGAAAGTTACT
>QLOM01000914.1:7659-30115 GCA_003313785.1 Termitomyces sp. MG148
GATGCAAGTATAATAAGGTGTTTTACTGGGTGGTGTGAAGAGGTCTTTCTTAGCTAGCCTCCAAGCATATGATCATGCCCAATTTTATTGTGCCTATAAATAACAAAAAGAACACTCATGTGATTTGCTTAAGCGGATATGCAAATATCTGGCTATTTTGATGTCATGTGACTTCTAATTGGAAAATGTGTGCTATCTAAGACAAAATATACAACATCTCTACTTATTTTTTCTCATAGTTTCCCTCTTTCTTCAATACATTTCCAAGGCAAATGGACCTTTATCCAACTATGTGTATCTTTACATGAACAAATACTGTTAGTATTTTCACTATTTCACATTATCATGCCAGCCGCTTATCACACAGGGCTACTGGCCACCACTGCTGCTGCTTTGTACCAATCCCTTCATTGTCTTACATGCATATATATATACTACTACACTAGACAAACCCCTCAGTCAATTATACCGGACTGAGGGGTGAGTAACTGTGCTTTTCTTATTATTTACATACAAACTAACTGTGCCGTAGAATAACTTACATTTGTTTTTAGGTACAGTTTGAATATCAGTCAATTATACCGGACTGAGGGAATAACTTACATTTGTTCTCAGATCTGGTTTCTAACAAATACTACCTTCAATAGACCCTTGCACTTGTGCAATAAATCGTGAATTATCAAGAGGCTACTGCTACATACATGCTGGTACAGGATTGGGACATAAAAATGTCCAAACATCCTAGTCCTCACAAAATGCTATGATTCTAAAAGACTTCAAATACATTGTATAGAAGCACACCTCACCCTCCATTAAATAAAAACTTTAAAATAACCTTTACAAAAGTACTAAGCATAAGAAATTAAATCAAAAGCCCCAGAGCAGCAAAGTGTAACTACCATGCACATCAACAGGCCACAGATGAAGAGATACTTGATCTGACAAAGGAGCTACCTATTTGTGGTCAGACACTGGGATTTCTTGGGTCAGACAGCAAACTCTGAGTGGCTCTTTTCAATTTTCTCTTATATTTGTACGTCATGCTTCTTTCTGTCATGTGGTTATTATGAGCCAATTTTTCATGCTTCCAGTTGGATTGAATCTATCATTCTTGTACTGATTGATCATCATCAATGCTGTTGTCTTAACTATTCAAGCTGCCCTTTCTCTGACACTCTCCATCTCAGATGGTACCGTCGTACCACCCCGTATCAAGGGATATTTCCATTCTTGAGAGGATTATGCTCTATTTGTATTATTTATTATATTTACATGAGTTTTCCCTTTCTCAGATGCTTCTGCCTTACTACTTACCATACAATGTCATATTAGATTGGAAGTCTTTGCTTGTATCTGTGTCTCTGGTTTTCTGTTTGATCCTGAAGTCTACATTGGTCCTTTCTTCCACTTTCCTTTTCAGCACCAATCAGATCATTTTCATGGGTGATAACTATACAATAATCCTGCATCTGCCTAATACTAAAATGGGGGGAAAGAAAGGGGAAGATGTCATTGTGACTCAGCAGGTGGAATTGGATCCTATTGGAACTATCAGTTTGCATAACAACCAAAACTTGATAGATTCGGACAAACTTTTGGCAACCTACATGAACAGGATGAGAAAGAGAGTCCCTTTGATACAGCAAAAATTCTTGCTCTGGATTAATAGTAGAATGCAAGCTCAGGATATGCTGAAAATTACTGGACATTGTTTTTGTATTGGAGGAACTACTCATCTACTTTTATTGGAAGTTCCTCCTGATGTTATGAAGATACTGAGACAATAGTCATTGGATGCATTTCTCAGATACTGGAGATCTTTGGAGATTATAACACTTCCCAGAAGTGATCTTCTCTGGTGTTTAGATATGCATTCTCCTGTTGCTCAGTTTTCTTTTGTTGGGTTCCCACTCAAGGTTGTCACATACCCCTATGCAGTGTTTTTAGAATCATTGCATATACTCCCATCTTTGCATATGTGTATTTGTATTAGGTTAATTTACATGGAATAAGATTTGTATCTTACAAGATAGTGATTATCCTAAGTTGGGTTGCCTTTACTTAACCAGGAAATGGAGGAGCAAAAGGGCAATACTGGACCATTGAAACAACTTGGATTCAGTAAAGAACAGACTGATGACTACTTGAGACAAAAAAACAGAACTGACTAGAGAATCCACTACTAAAGTAGCAGGAATATACAATAATACCAGATGGGCACCCTTTCAGCCACATAGCCTGCTACTTGCCACTTCAAGAGAAGTGAAGTATAACAAATATATAAGATTGTTCTAGTCTTGTAGCCACAGCTACACAGTGTGACCTCTTAAATGCATTGTAACAGATGTAACCTCCATGGAGTGTGACACTCACTCAATACTTCCAATAGCCACTTGGTTTTGGGTGCCAACTGGAAGAAGAACTGGAAACCATGACCATCCTCCAACAAGCCTATTGTTCTGGGACACATAGCATCAAAACCACAGGAACAAGTGTTATATTCATACCAATTCATTAGAGTTGTATAAGAAGTATAACCATGTCCCTTATATTTCAACATGCAATTCCTGAGATCAGCCATTGTTGAGGTATCTGGACTAATCAATGTGGAATAAGTGATATTTTAGAAATTGAATGTCAAATTAGGATATGCACAATAAATATGGTTCTCAGACAGGTTATTCATCACAGCAAATGAATGACTGAAGAAAATCAGACAGAGAATGTCTTCTTTGTTGGTGACAATATTCATCTGAGCAAGTTGTCTGTCAAGTACTACAACTCTCTTAACATTCCATAGAGGCTTGGACATCAAACTGACCAGATGATGTGTTTGCATCACTGAATACCTTCTGACTAAGGCATGTACAGTGGCTCAAAAAACTGCCCCAATGTTTCATACATTTTGAAAGATGACATTAGCATGAAAGATTGGAAGTACCTAAAATTCTGATTAAATCAGGTAAAATACTATGGCATTGTGGCTACAGATAGAACCTAGGATTATGTAATTAGGATCAGAACTGATGGAATAATGGCTATTTTAAGATATTCACTCATTGGGACAGTTTTTTGAGCATCTCTAATTTTAGTATTTAATACTTTGTATGTCCTCCATTTGCCTTGATAACTACTTGAATCCTTCTAGACATGCTTTCTATCAGTCTTTGGCATACCTCTGGTGGTATTTCATCCTACTCCTTTGCAACCCTCTCCCACAATTCATGCACACCATGAGGAGGTGTTTCATACTGTCTAAGCTGTTCTTTGAGGTACTCCTAGAGGTGTTCAATAGGATTGAGATCAGTGAATTGGGCTGGCCACCAGAGAACATCAAAGTTGTTGTCCTCAAACCACTTTTCAGCCCTTTTGGAGGTGTGTTTGGGGTTATTGTCCTGTTGAAAGTAGCGGGCACCCACCTCTATCTCCAACTTCTCAAAGCTCTCCTTTGCTCCATCATCCAAAATTTCACAGTACTGCTCAGCATTCATAATCTCCACCACCTCCACCAGCTTTTTTACTCTATTCCAACCCATGCAGCCCCATACCATGAGATTATTCCCTCCTCCATGCTTCACAGTAGGTGTAGTTGTTCAGTATGAATATTTTAAAATGGCCACTACTCCATCAGTTTTGATTCCAATTACATAATACTAGGTCTGATCTGTAGCCACAATGCCATAGTATTTTACCTGATTTAATCAGATTTTTAAGTACTTCCAATCTTTCATGCTAATGTCATCTTTCAAAATGTATGAAACATTGGAACAGTTTTTTGAGCCACTGTAGGAACTTTCCTCTTTGTAGCAGACTGATACCCCTCCTCCTTCAGTGCATTCCTGATAGTCTGAGGACAGACAGGGTTGGAAATGATGTTGTTGATAAAATCAGTGGCCTGGATGGCTGTATCAAGTTTCCCAGTTGAGATTTGTCAAACAATAGCCTGTTTATCACATGGAGTAAGCTTAGCAGGATGACCTCCAGGATGGTTTTCCTTGTCCACCTCCAACTCTCTACCAATCCTCCTAATAGTAGACCTCCCTAGACCAGTTTGAGCCTCAATTTGATGCAGGGAATACCCTTGAGCAAGGAGAGAAGCAACAGTAGAGCACTTTGCAGGAGGAATCACTTTCATGATGGTGGTTGAAGGTCAAGATGTGGTTCAACCAACTTGAACCACTCCAAAATATGTCCAAACATAGTCACATGACTTTATTTATATTCCCCCATGCAACTTACTCTTTATTTCTGACTAAAATAGGGATAAACCTGCAGAGTTAAAGATGCTCAAAAAACTGTCCCAATGAGTGAATATTTTAAAATGGCCACTACTCCATCAGTTTTGATCCAAATTACATAATCCCAGGTTTGATCTGTAGTCATGATGCCAAAGTATTTTACCTGATTTAATTAGATTTTTGGGTCCTTCCAATCTTTCATGCTAATGTCATCTTTCAAAAAGTATGAAACATTGGGACAGTTTTTTGAGCCACTGTATGAAGGTGTCCACCAATCAGTTAGAGACAATAATATTCACATTTGGACTGAAGCTCCCTGGATGCAGTAGAGCTAAAACAGCCAATCCAAATATCACACTCCTAGTTTTATGTAATAAGAACAAAGCCTCCTGCATATCAAGACCAAAGTTGTCCTACATGTGGAAAAATAAAAGTGTTTGTACACGTAACACCAGTGTTATGTTGCATTCCACCAAGATTGCAAGGTCATGGAGATTGAAATAGTCGAACAAGATGTCAAAAATATCTAGGGGCAATTTGTCAAGTATGAGGCCTGTGTTAAGGAATGTTGTCCATTTCAGGCAATATTTGTCGTTAGCTTAATGGATACCAATACTGTAACGGACTGTATGGATGCAACTAGGAGGGGTGCGTTATAAAAAATCTTGAAAACAAGTTAGCAACCGAGAGTGTGTTATGCATGACCAACCGTGATTTAGGCAACCATCAATTGCATTAGGTCATTGCACTGAAGGAAGATGATTAATTTATATAACTTCCAACATCAACATTGGTTTTGAATAAATTTTGTGCTCAGCCTCTGTACCTATGGTTGATAAAAAGAAGGGTGTCCTGGCAGCACTCGCAGCATGAGTTGCTCATCTTAATGCTCTTCTAAAGATTTAGATCTCTCTGACATTGAAACAAAGTATCACTGTAAGCAAACAGTCCAAGACTGTCCAACTTTTCACTGAGAAACCAAAGACACTCACTCGCAGAATATCCAAAAGGTGTATGATTGTTGTAACTAGAATCCGGAAAGAAAGAACAACTCCCTCCCTTCCTCCCTCGTATATTTATGTCAGTAATAATTAAGGTTCTCCTTTCTGTCCATTTTGCCCGATCCTACCCCGATCATTTGATCCTTTCCCTCCTTGCTTGGGTGTCGACCAATGTTCAGCATGATGTGACCCAACGTTGTAAGCCCAACAGGCTTACACTCACCCTCCTTTTAAAACATTCAACCTTCCAAAACCCTTCCTTTAAATCTTTCCCACTCATCCAAGGCGATAGCATCATCCAATTCCCTCCCACTCTTCCACTCATCGTGATCTGGCCTGAACCCCTTCCATCTTACCAAGTATTGCAAACCCCTGCCCCGCCTGCGCTTGTCCAATATTCGCTCAATAAAATGTTCCTCCTGACCATCCTCAGTCACCACGGGACATGGAAATTCCAAAACTCTCGAGGGGAACAACTCTTTGTCATTTGATACATGAGGTGAAAGCAAGCTTGAGTGAAACCGGTTGTGAATCCTCATGGCCTCGGGCAGGTTTAAAACATATTCAGACAACTCTGGGAATGCCTCGATCACCGTGTAAGGGCCGTCCTGGCGTGGCATGAACTTGGCTACTCTGCTATCTCGCTTCTGCATATATTCTTGTTGTCGATGTGCAGTCAAAAGCATCACCTTATCTCCCACCTTGTACAGAATTTCCACCGTGCGACGCAAGTTTGCATGGTGAGCCTGAGCAATCTTTGCCACAATCAAATTATTCTTCGCTTCCTCAAAGTTTGCATCTATTTCCTGCAGGACCCTCAAGGCCAAATCCTCTACCGGCGTATCCACCAGAGGTGGTGGATATAATGGGAGTATGACATGAGGAGAGAAACGCAACTTCAGCTGAAAAGGGGAGTATCCGGTCAATTTGTTCACCGTATTCATAATCTCAAAGCAAATACGTGGCAACACAGCTACTCATCCGCTCTGTAGTCGATCCACATGATAACAAATACATTGAACAATTGTTTTATTAGACCTCTCCCAAGAACCGTCCGTCTGAGGGTGAAAAGCTGTAGACATCTTGTGTTTCACACCAGCTAGTCGCATGAATGCCTCCCAGAAAGCAGAAGTGAACAGTCTGTCCCTATCCGTCATGATTTTGTAAGGCAGGCCATTCTCACAATACCAATCCCTGAAAAATATCCTCGCAAATTTCTCCCCTGTCTGCCTAGTCCTACACGGTGATATCTGCACATCAGCACCAGCACAACAAGTCATCGACATGAATTGATTAAATCCTTCATCCTCTGGTAATGGGCCGCCAAAGTCCAAGGCAACTGACCCAAAACAACTCTCAGGTACCAGCAACGGGTGCAAAGGTCCAGCAGGCTTCTTCGTCAAACTCTTGTTCCGATGACACTCCACACACAATGGTATGTATGCGTTGATCAAATTCTTTCTCATATTTGGCCAGTAATAAGAATGTCGCAATGCCGCATAAGACTTGTCAGCTCCAAAATGACCCAACTCATCATGCGCAATTTTGAAAAGGTTCTTCCGCAGGTTCTTATATTTTGGGATCACCAATTGATCACCTACAAAAATCAAGCCGTGCCAAAAATCCAATCTGCCTCGTGTATTCATCGAGCAGGTAACCCGCCTTAATGTCCTCCAAAGTTGCATTGTCAGCTGAAACATTGAGAACTGCTCCGAGCTTCATGCTTGAATCTGAACCCAGTATACGTGACAAGGCATCGGCCACCGTGTTCTCCTTGCCTTTAACATAATTGATTGTATAATCGTATTGACCCAAATATTCCATCCAACAAGCCTGTTGTTTTGACAACTCCTTTTGCGTCTCGAAGTTCTTCAACGTCTTGTGATCCGTATAAATTTCAAAATGAGACCCTAACAAATCTACCCGCCACTTGTGTAAGGCACAGATGATTGCAAGCAGTTCATGTTCATGGGTAGGATAATTCTTCTCCGCCTCTGTCATCTGTCCAGAATCAAACGCAACCAGCCTCGCTGTTTCCCAAGTGTTGCCAAAAGACAAAACCGCCCCAGTCCTACGTTTGCTCGCATTGCAAGTGACAAAAATCTTTTTTGAGCCTGAATTTTCATGATCTATTGTAGTCAGGCAATCCGCTCCCACAACCAACTGTTTAATTCCATTGAAGGCATGCTGATGAGCAACCGTCCACTCTGGAAGGCCGAGATTGTTTTCCTTTCTAGTCAACGGCGTCAAGATCAACGTGTGTTCTGCCAGAGCTGGCAAAAATGCTGCAATTTAACGCACTAAGCCCAAGAACTGACGCACATGCTTAGCCTTCCGGGGTCGCGGCCAGTTTAAAATCTTCTCTACTTTCTCCTTATCAGCCTCAACGCCTCGCTCTGAAATGTGGTGTCCAAGAAAAACCAGCTCCATGCAAAATAAGTCGCTCTTCTTCAACGAACAGAACAAATTGGCCTGCTTTAGTGCCTCAAGAACCTTCTGAATTTTTTTGATATGCTTCCGAAGACTCCTTGACCATATTACAATGTCATTCAGATAAACATAGCAGATCTTCCCAATGTACTCCTTCAACGCTAACGTCACTCTTTGCTGCTGTGTAGCCGGCACGTTTCGAAGTCCCATTGGCATCACCACCCATTTCCATAATCCAAACGGCGTCAACATAGCTGTATATTTAATATCGTCTGGATGCACCAGCGTTTGGAAAAACGCATTTGTCAAATCAATCTTTCCCCAATATCTGATATCCAGACACATACAGTCAGCCAGTATATCATCAATGCATGGCAAGGGGTAGTTGTCAGGAACCGTAACCGCGTTAAGTGCTCTGTAGTCATTAACCCAACGTGGTAACACCATTGGATCTGCCTTAGGAATGATGAATGAAGGCGACGCATACTGGGACAAAGAAGGTCAAATTCTGCCCGCAGCTGCATGCTGATCAATTAACATCTTCTAACCTTCTTGATATTTGCAAGGGCATGAATATGATCTAGCAACTGCCACTCGAGCCAAGGGCTTCACCTGGATCTGATGGTATACATCAGCAGGTAGATCCTTCACGTTCGGCAAGTCCACTGGAAACTGTGAGCCATATTTCTTCTTCATCCTTGTGTCCAGATCTCTTAACTTTTCCTGCAACGCCAGTGCCTCAATCCTTGCCCTCACTAACCCCAATAAAACCAGTTCTCCTACAACTGTGTGATTCCGCAAGCGCCTGAACTTTTCTGCATTACCAGTAAACAGTGTCTGAAGCTCAAAATTAACACTTTCTCTAAAAGGCTTCATTTCCCTCCAACCCTTGGCAATCCAGTCATGCTCTGCTCGGGCTTCCTTACGCTCTCTCTGACGTTTGACTTGCGGCTGTTCATGAAGGGAATTCTTCTTGATAGTCAGATCAGGCAGGTGCAAAAGATCAAAATTATTCTTTACATCGACGACCAAATGTGTATGCGTTTCAACCACAATAGAATTTTATTCCAAGAATTTCAATCCGAGTATCACATCCAAGTGCAAATCAGGGCACACTATAAACACTTGTGATCTTGAATGCCACTGAGCGCATAGCAAAACAACCGAAGCCTTAACATAGTCTGACAGCACCAATGTTTCCTGTCCCCCCCCCTGTTCTAAACGCTCCCAAAACCTCCAATGATCTTGCAAGTTTGCATACTGGCAGTCTGAGCTTATTCACTAACGCTGAGAAAATCATCACTGGAGGACAACCGGTATCAATAAGGGCATTGGGGACCATGGTCGGAGCAATAGAAGGAGCCGAAAGAAAGCATGAATAGGTCAAATGATGAGGGAACACGTACTCATCACCTGCCTCACTGCTGTCACCATCATCTGAATCACCAAAAACTGCTGCCACTGTCACTGAAGTCATTCGGGCCCCCGAGGACCCCCCAGTCTTTGCAGTCTGAGCTGCCTGAGCTGCGCGCGCAAAGTCCTGAGTAAGTTTTCTAGGCAAATACTCCTCCAATTTCAATGGCTTATCTCCATCAGGACATTCATTTGCAATGTGCCCTGCATATAAATGGCGACAGCGAAAACATCCATTATGTGCCCAAATCAACTCCTGCTCCTCCTGTGTCAATGGATAAACAACAATTCTCTGTCCCACCCCACCCTGTCTACCTGCTGTCTGTGTTTGGGATCCTCCTGTTTGCGCCAAAGTGGCACCCTTTGCGTCATCTATCCCACGTGGTGCACCTGTTCCTGACTTTGGCGTATTCGTAATTGTCTTAAAGTGGTTCTTGGTAAAAGCTGCCAAGGAGCTGGCAATGTATTTACTGATCTGAGTCTTGCGTGTGCAAATAACGGCATCAATGTCAGAGAGTCATCGGAGCCAAACGTGAAATTCTTTAATGTAATCATAGCAAGAGTCCTTGTTTTCCAACAAATATTTGCGCCGCACATCCTCATGGCAGTGCAAGAGAATGTGGTCTCTCAAATGGTCTGGTGGAATATAAAAACGTGTTTTTGTCACCAATATGTCATTAGCCTCCCGCAGATTGTTCACCCACTCCATGAAAACCTCCTCCTCCCCCTGCTTCTTTGACAACGCCTGTGCAACTTCCCACTCCCAATCGCTCAATAACACCACTCCCCGCAGTCTCGCCATAAAAACCAAGAACAAAAGACTCTTCAACTCCACCTTGTTCTCTCTAACTCACACCCTAACTTCCAATGATTCAATGTTAAACATAACTTTCGTGACTTGCTTATCTTCGTCAATTCTCTTGTGATTGAAAAAACGTTTGGCATCATGCTCAAACACATCCAACTGGTGCAGACAAATAGAGCCCTGGCTAATGATTGGAGCATGACCTGCAGAAATCTGGCTAACAACAGCGGTATATGCATCCAGAATTGGGTCTGGCATGGCTACGGGCGAGACTGGCACTGAGATGCACTCAGAGGAATCCATAGAGGCAGTGGAAGGACTAGGAGACTGGGCACGTGGCTTAGCAAGGTCGAGTTGGAAGCAAGGACCAAGATAAGATGAGACAGGAGACTGGCTACGTAACAAGACTGGAACAGGACAAGGCAGGACAGGAGACTGACAACGTGACATGGCAGAATCCACCTGAAACTGAGCAGGCAACCAAGGCAAACCAGGACCGCCAGCCTCTGTCAAGTCCGTTAATGGCAATAAAGGGTCTGGGAAGTCTGCAGACACAGATTCAGAACAAGGACGAGTAGATGAGAGCAAGCGATCATGAGTAGTTGAGGGCAACACTTTACTACAAAAGCGCATGATGGCCAGGTCAAAGACAACCGAGACTGGAGAACCAGTGACAGGGCAAGAGAAAGCCGCCATTGCCCTCTTTAAATGCGAGAAATCCTTGATAGATTACCCCTCCGTGCAGACAATTCTACCAGTCAACTGAGGAGAAGCAAGAGACAGCTGTCGTGGAACAAGAAGGCCCAAAAAACACCGAGTCAGGTGGATATTCAAAAAAAAAGTGTAAGCAAACAGTCCAAGACCATCTGACTTTTCACTGAGAAACCAAAGACACTCGCTCGCAGAATATCCAAAAGGTGTATGATTGTTGTAACTAGAATCTGGAAAGAAAAAACAACTCCCTTCCTTCCTCCCTTGTATATTTATGTCAGTAATAATTAAAGTTCTCCTTTCTGTCCATTTTGCCCAATCCCACCCCAATCATTCAATCCTTTCCCTCCTTGCTTGGGTATCGACCAATGTTCAGCATGACATGACCTGACATTGTAAGCCCAACAGGCTTACAATCACTTCTACTTTGACACTGAAGATGTGGCACAAGAGGGCCTTTATTATGCCTTTAAACAATGTTTTGAAGTCTGCTTTGAAGTTTATCTACTTTAGAGGAAGGAAATCACCTTTTGAAAGCATGGAAAGTGGCTTGAGGGGCTCATTTACATGTTTAAAAAAGTCCTGAAAGAGGTTCCTTCTAAGTAGGAATTTGTCTAAGATAAATGGCTTGACAGCAGATTCCTCCAAAGAAGTATGTTTCAATTGATTGTAAATTAGAGTGGAGAATTCAACCCTGCTTTAGGAAATCTGCCAAGAGTAAAGACAAGGATGTCACAGCACCCATAAAACAATCTTTTGTGATTCCTTCCATTGCACCAAAGCTTAAACAACGGTGGCCTATTGTGATTGACTCAGATGATGACCTCCCAAGTCTAGCATCTGGGAGCCAAATCACTACTGCATTGATTATGGATCAGTGGTAGAGGATGACAAATCTGGGGTTTTGCGAGCCGGAAATATGGAGGAAGACATTTGGGCATTTGATAACAATGGATCACTCATAGTCAGAGGCTCTTTTGCTCATAGAAAACATTTAAATACATGTTACTGTATTATATAAACATTTGTATATATTTAAAAAAAAACTATGTCTTAGCACAAAACTTTTATGGGATCAAAAATTATATTTTTTATAAAACCAATGATAGGACTAAGTTGTGTTTTGTGTCACGTGCGCAAAGCACCTGGAGAGGGACTCGAGTGAAACAGAGTCTTAGAAAACTTCCACTAACAATAGCTCGCTCTCCAGGTACATAGTACAATACTGGAGGAAACTTCCTCTAACGATAGCTCGCTCTAGTGGAAACACGACGTAGTCTCAGTCTCAACATAGCTTGCTCTCCAGTGGAAACACAACGTAGTCTCAGTCTCAACATATAATAGAACTTTGTTCATTGCTGGGTACACTCAATACACAGTTTAGAGTCCAAATCAATCCATGAGCGCAAATGTCCCCATCGAACAATCCCCAAGTTGACAAGTCACTGGGAGATCCAAAACTCAGTCTACTAGAGAAACTGAGCAAAGTCGAGGGGAGGAAGGTCAGTCATACCCCGCAGAGGAGAGCCTTACCCCTATTACACCAACTGGGACCAAGCTTGAAATCATGCAGAAACTTGAGTCCATCGCTGAGCAATTCAGGAGAGGAAGAAAGTCAAAGCCAGTAGCCATCAACAAACTTGTCACCACTGCTAACACATCAGCTTTGCTCTACAATGTCATACAAGGCTTTATCACAAGTTACCTCACCCTTATTAAGAATATTGAAAAGGAAGCGTTTCACAGAGTCAGAAGAGCCGCGCATCAAGAAGCGGTTGAAACTCACCACAGAACAGGTAGATCTGTTGAAGAGACTACTGGACGAGATAGCAAATCTGCGGAAAGAGGAAGCAGACCCTTTGAAGAACAGCAAACAAGGAGCAGAGAACAACCCAGGTCACTCTCTCTGGGATCCGTGGACAGACTCACAGACAAGCTCATCAACACTGCCTGCCGAGACAACACACGGAGCAGTGCGCAAGCTTCAGACTCCTCAAGCAACAAATCCTCTAAGGACACCGAGTCTGCTTCAGAGGATGATGGGCCAAGAAAAAAGAGAAGGAGAGTCAGTGAGCGCAAGTTACCCTTACCCTGGTATGATAAAAAGAAAAATGCATGAGAGTCTGGAAATCCCAAGTGTGAATGCAACCAAATACTCCTGCGCAGATACTTCAGGAACGTCAGCAGAATTAAGCAAAAAATACTCACCTCCTGCACTGCACCTCCTGGAATTCCATCCTCTGAATGGAACAAGATCCTACAAGGAGAAAAGGCCTGCTTCAATGCTATCTACAGCAGTGTCCACCATCTTGGAGCTCCTAGAGAGAATAGAGGATGTATTGGACATAGTAACATCATCTTTGGACACAGCGCTCCGTCTAGAAAGGTTGAGAATAGCAGTCAGTGGCTCACTGCAGCAAGTATCTACGGCAAAGCACTTGCCTTTGCCTTCCCAGACCAGGAAGAGGAGTTTCAATCATATGTCTTTCATATCCTTGGCCTCTTCTTGGCAAAGCATGAGTTAGCTCATGGCAAAATCATTGCCTACAATAAAGCTGTGCAAGCCAGAGTGGAAGGAGGCACACGGATTTTGCTCACAAACAAACAAGAGTTTGTTGACTTGCAAGACTCCATGTTAGAAGTTGATGGCATCAATTATGGAAGTAAACGGCTCTCTGAATTGATTACATCAAGCTGATTGAGTGGAGGTTCAAGAGGAGGAAAGACATCACAGGCAGTGTGCAAATGCTGAAACACAATATGTGGATGTCCCTTTGACTCCAGCACCTGCTATTGGAGGCACATGTGCAAAGGCTGTGGAAGGAGTCACCTAAAGCACGATTGTCCCAAAAGCAGCAAGGCTGGAAGCGGAGAAAGACAGTAGGCCACCAAAATATCTTTGTTATAATCATTATCACAAAAATCTGGTCCACCACTTCCTGACAACTGCAGAATGGTCTGAGAGCACTAAACCTTTGCTTTCTTCACCTGCTTTGGAGCTGTTGAATCAATGATCCCTTCAGACACTAGCAGAACACCCAGAACTTTTTAAAATTGTTACTCCGATCAATGTTGACAAGTTTGAAGAATTGCTGCAAACACACCCAAATTGCCCCTTTGTAAAATCAGTTTATCAGAGTCTCCGAGTGGGTTTCTGGCCCTTTGCAAATACACACATCCAGACACATATCCATCAATCTGTGACATGTCCCAGCAAATGCCAGGAAACACTGTTGAGGCAGATTTCCTAAGATCACAGTGCAATGTGGAGGTCTCGAAGAAGCGTTTCTCTCCCACCTTTGGAAGTGCCCTATTTCCATCCATGACAAGTTCCCCAGTCTATGCAGTGCCAAAGCCAAAGTCAATGGATCTGTGTTTAGTCACTGACTTGTCATCAGGCAAATACTCATTAAACTCAATGATTCCTTATGAGGACATAGCAGGGATGCCTTTCGACAACATGAAGCATTTGGGAGAGTTACTTCTCCACATACATGAGGGCTCTAATAGACCCCTAATATTATGGAAGTCAGATGTGGCTGAGGCTTATCGACTTATTCCAATGCACAAACTGTGGCAGCTAAAACAGATTGTGACAATTGATGAGCAAAGGCATGTTGATCAATGCAATTGCTTTGGGGGTCAAGCATCCCTAAACTGCTGGGGATCAGTCAATAGCTTGGTGACGTGGATAGCACAGCATATTTATGAGGTCTTCTTTTCTTTGGTCTTTAATGATGACTCTTATGGTGTTGACAAAGTAAATGATTTAGTAATATATGAGCCCTACAACAAACTTGTCCCTCGAAATCAGCACAAGCTACTCTCCTTATAGGACGACCTGGGCATTCCTCACAAGGAGAAGAAGCAGCTTCATGGTTCTCCACTAACAATTATTGGCATCCTGGTTGACCCCAACACCATAACAATGACTTTACCCCAAGAGGCAAAAGCCAAGTTAGTTGCAGAAATGCGGCACTTTGCTGCATCACCAAGAGGCAAGTCTAAGTACTACACTAGGCAAGCATGGCAGCGTTTGGCTGGATGGGTCAATTGGGGACTTAATGTTTTCCCACTCCTAGCACCATGCTTATGCAACATCTATGCGAAGATGAACTCTACTGGGGATTACCCTAATGCATGCATCTGGACCAATAGTGCCATAAAAGATGACTTACAATGAGGAGCAGATCACATTGAGCATGCCTCTGGTGTTTGCCTGCTTGACTCTACAGCATGGAATGAGGCAAAGGCTGATGTCATCATTGAGAGTGATGCATGTCTGGAAGGAATAGGTTTCTAGTACCCTCACTTGCATCGAGGTTTTTACTACCCAGTCATTAAAGAAATGCCAACAGATAAAATCTTCTTCCAAGAAGCCCTAGCAGTTACATCAGCTTTTGTTAACGCTACAGCTGAAGCCAGGTACTCCTTGAGAGTCATTATCTTTACTAACAACACAAATACAGTGGCTATCTTCAACACACTCCACACGCTGCCTCTGTACAACCCTTTGGTGTGCTTGGTGGTCGACACAATAATAGAAGAAAACCACAAATTAAAGGTCAGACACATCTCAGAAGAGCAAAACATCATTGCAGACCTTATTTCTTGGAAGAAATTTGATGAAGCCACAAGCAAATTTCCATTCCTCACTATCGAACAATTTCAACCCCCTCAACAGCTGCTGGGGGCAGCAAAAAAATGATCACAAGCCCAGTAAAGTCTAGGCAGCCCTCTCGTGCTGCTTGGACAAGGGAGAGACTTGTTCACGAATGCTCTCTAGCTTTAGGTGCCTCAATCAACACAACCACACTTCACTCTTATGGGTCTGCTCTAAACTTATACTTGACTTTCATCAATTTGCATGGATTAGATACAGATCCAATGCCTAATTTGCTATCTTTTTTCGTTGTATACATGTCACACTACATTGAACCCCAGTCAGTGCGCACCTATTAATAGACATGACACAAGGTTTTCCATAAAAGCAAGCAGCACTTGTTGGAATTGAACCAACGACCTCTTAGGTATGCACCCCTTTTTGATGCTCTAACCACTGAGCTAAAGCACTGACTTACTTTTAGATCAAGTAGCCTAAGCAATTCACTCCCTGGGAATGCCGAGCTACTCAATCCAAGGTTCAATCATACTGGCGCACCAGAGGGGCAGCGTATCACTATCTGTCTGGAATCTGCAATCAACTCAAGGTGTACTTTCCAAATGTCCATGAGGCTCAAAATTCCCCTATTGTCAAAAACACCCTGGCTGGATGCCTGAAATTGCACTCTTCCAAGGTCAAACAGAAACTGCCAATTACATGGGCTGACCTTGAAAGAATTGTCAACTTTTACGCAACCTCCAATGATTACAATGACTGCCTATTTGTTGCACAGCTGCTCACTGGATTTTATGCGCTGTTGCGCTTGGGAAAACTCACAGACTTGAACAGTGAACACAGAGATCACAGGAAAACTATCAGCATTTTGTCAGTTAAGGTCCACGACAATTCTTATAAGTTCTGGCTACCAACTCACAAAGCCGACACTTATTTTGAGGGCAATAGGGTGGTCATAATGAAAACCAATCACCCCTTGGATGCACACCACCAGTTCTGTGCCTATCTCTTCTCTCATTCAAAGCAATTCTCCCTACACCAAGAGTTGTGGTTGAGGAAGGACGAGACAGTACCAACTTGCTCTTTCTTCATCAACTATCTTAGGAAGTTCTGCACAAACAAAATAGCAGGCCACTCTATGAGAGCAGGTGGAACAACCTTCTTAGCTGAGGCTGGAGTAGCTCCACACTTCATTCAGGCAGCTGGTCATTGGTCGTCGGAAGCCTTCTTCAGGTACATCAGGAAACAATACTCATGCATGCTCTAGCCCTGAGGTGAAATAACAATGAAGTGACCTATTGAACCTCCACTCGCTGTTTCCCCAACTTACAGCATCCTTGCATATGTTCTATTTCTTATTTCCCCCTTTGTACTTACGCCCTCCTTGTGCTTGTTCCTCACTTGATCTCTTCCCCCATCTTCGAACATTTCATAGACTGGACTTAGGCTTCAGTTGGACTTGGACCATACATTTATTTCTTATTTGATTTATTTCTCCATCTTCAAACATTTCATATGCCAGACTTGGACCTCAGTTACTTGGTTACACTGGACTTGGACTCTACAATTGGACTAGGCTTGGACCTTAGAATTCTCATACATCTCATACTTCTTTTCAGAGGCTTTCTCATAACAAACTATCTCCTCACTCCTTTCTCTCTTTTCCTATTTTCTTCTTTTTATCTTTTTCCTTCTCTCTCAAACTGCTTTTCATCTGATCGTTCCTCAACATCATTTAGGGCTTTAGCTATGGAAAAGTCCATTTGAAGAATATACAAAAGAGCTTGAGAGGCTCCTAAATAAAGCTTTGTATTTTGTTGCTATATTGCCTCGACCTAAGTCAACTGCAAGTTTTTGAGCATGGGTTGACTTCATGGAGTCACCTGAATTCATGGCTTGAATCATGCACCTGCACTAACCCACGCGTGGTCCAAGTCATTGGTGGGGTCAAAAATTATATTTTTTATGAAACCAATGATAGGACTAAGTCGTGTTTTGTGTCACATGCACAAAGCACCTGGAGAGGGGCTCAAGTGAAACAGAGTCTTAGGGAACTTCCACTAACAATAGCTTGCTCTCCAGGTGCATAGTACGATACTGGAGGAAACTTCCTCTAACAATAGCTTGCTCTCCAGTGGAAACGCGATGTAGTCTCAGTCTCAACATACCCTCCCACCACACCCTATTTAAATTTGTATGTGAGTGTAGCCACGGAAAAGTCCATTTGAAGAATATACAAAAGAGCTTGAGACTGGCTTTAGGGCCCTCCTGAATAAAGCTTTGTATTTTGTCGCTATATTGCCTCAACCTAAGTCAACTGCAAGTTTTTGAGCGTGGGTTGACTTCGTAGAGTCACCTGAATTCATGGCCCAAATCATGCACCTGCACTAACCCACACGTGGTCCAAGTCATTGGACACTATATTACTGTATTATGTAAGCAGCTATATATACAAACATTTTTTTTTATCTAATTCAATCTTCTCTTTTTAAAAACTATGTTTGAACAGAAAACTACGTCTTAACATGGAACTTTAGACATGATGTGACCATGACCATATTGTTATGTAAGCATTTGTGTATACATAAACCCTGTGTTTTCCAGCAATCTTTTCCTTGTATCTTTTACCAGTCTCAAGTTTGTTATGCTTCTTTTCTCTCTGTTTGGATGTGGGCTAGGCTTATTCTTGTATTTTTTTGCATTTTGAGGCTGTCTGCCACTCTTTGCTCTGCTTATTCATGTTGATCTTCTTCTCTTATCACTTTTATATGTCTTATTGTCCATGTTGTGGTCACTGCTTCATACGTCAATCATTTGTTTAGGTGCAACTTACTTTTCATCACTCTGTATCTTGGTTGGTCTATTGTATTGCTCCACATCCTAATGGTGTCTCCTCATTTTGGAGTTTTCCATAAACTGTATCTCAAAAACCATCACATTTCTACTATCTTCCATAATGTATGTTGTCTTAAGGCCTGCATTCTAACAGTGTATGCTCCATGGAGTCTTCACAGTCACATCCTTCTACTTTGGCACTGCTATTCCCAAACCATAATCTACTGCCTGTTTCCGCTTTCTCTTCTTTGTTGTTGGCACGTGAGTTCTTTGTATGTATCAACAATTGGAATGTTGTGGAAGACAGCTCCATTTGCAGTATTGGGATTATCTGATGTGTTTCTGGTTTCTTCTTTGTCTATAAATTCTCTGATAAATCTTCAATACTCTCTGCTTTCTCTCTATTCTTTGATATTTTATTACTTTATAGGTTTCTATATGCATTCCATTCACCTGAGCTTCCTGCTCAACCCCTGGTCTTCAATTTGTTACTATATTTATTAATGATGTTTGAAATCTGTGACATTTTACTACAAGTTAAGTACCTTGACTTCATCCTTTTATGAGGCTGAAATATTTTGTGTAATCACATGTTCATCTCTTACATACTTTCTTTGTACCATGTCAATCCCTGAAATTTTGACTACTACCAGTGTAATCATCAGTTTTACACATGATGCTAAAAAACACTGCTGTCATCTGATATACCAGGTATTTAATGTAGTTTTGTAAGTGTTCTCCTTGTACTGATGTTTTGCACAAAAAATGTCATGTTACACAAATTGTTTAGTAAGAGTGGACTATATCTCCCATTTATGATTAGTTAGATCTTGGTTACACCATGCTTGCAACGGCCCATACAAGCAGGTTGGAGTATTTAACCATTGTCATGATCAAAGGCATGGTCCACTATGTACATTGGTCGTGCCCCATGTATGCTACGGACGCCTTTCCTATCAAGTGTTGCAAGAGCCATCGTCTCAGCTCATCCCTAAGCAATATATCCATGTCGTTGATATGACAAGTGGAAAACCAAAATTTTGGTCTATAATATGGACGATCGCATTTGAACCTGTCAAAGCTAGAAGCGCCAAGGCTTAGAATATGGCTCAATAATGTAAAATCAGGAGGGAGCATGTGAAAAGACTTTAGCTTTGAGCATACCTAATTGGCCCAAGAATTCAATCCAGGAATGAACCTGAAGACAGCAGTGCCAGTTAAGTCTTCCTTTCCTGCATATGGGCGAGGCTGCGGTCGACGTACTTTATGGTACCTTGTACAAGGTTGGTAGCATCATAAATTGGCGAGCCAAAGATAGGATGTTTCCTGTTCACACAGTTACGCCGATGCAGTGGAAAATGCATGTCAACACCATGCCAACAGCATCCAAAAAGACTCCTCATTTGCTGTCCAACAGTACAGTGGATGACTCTATGAAGACGTCCCAATGGTGTGCGAGTTCAACACCCATTGGAATGGAACGTCTGACGAGCGAGAGCACATTTATGACATTTGGAATTCTTAGGATGCTTCCTCATTCCCCATCCAATGGGTTGGAGAATGACTCTATGAAGACAGGACCAGAAGGTGTTGCACTGCACCCTTCATCGGAAACGTCTGACGAGCGAGAGGCCAGTTACAATCCCACAGATTGGCACAAAGTAGTATTGTGTTATCTTAATGGCCCAGTGCATGGTCACATAGGGGATCATTCATTTCATTTCGTTATCATTATGTCCCATTTACAAAAGCAGACAAGCATAACAGTATACATGTATGTTGTAGGGACCCCAGTCTTTCGTGCAGGGCACCTCCTGGGTATACTTACCCGGGGGAACCACTCAACAGCCTATCGACCATACATCATAGCAAAACATTTTTATATTAGAATGAATTGTGCCCTTGAAGCTGTCCAGATCGCGTACTGTAGATGGCTCCTGGGCCTTGAAACTTGCTGGATTCACTACCCATGCTCCTCATCTATCAGCTCAAATGGCATGGTTGTCTCTAGGAAGCACCGAGGGAAGAAAAATTTCAGCTAGGCCGTTGAACATGTCTCAGACACAGTGCGCTAAGGCGGTGGCCCGATGGGTCTACCACACATTGCAAATCTTTAGTTCTGCCTTGCCTTATAGTCCTCCCTCAGATTGCAATGCATATCTGTATACATGACTATATGTCATGTGTATTACAATAGTACTGATATCATCGCTGCATATTGCTAAGTGGACTCGGCAGATTTTGACGGCAGCATTCGCATCTTCTCCCGGGCAGTGCGCGACGACCTTCTTACATTACTTGCTTCGCCTTCTTACATTACTGAATGATCTTGTTGGATTACGGTCTAAAGGGAAAGCAGGAGGAGGAAGGTTCTCATAACACTCGAAGGGGGAGGATGTCCGTAGCATACTTGGTACGCGACCAGATGTGTGTAGTACGGACCCCGGTCGTTCATGCGTGGACCTCCCCGGGTTTAACCAACCAACCAACCAACCAACCAACCAACATGCAAATGGATTATTTCTGAAACAAGATTGAAACATATGAAATAACAAAGTCTTTATTTTTATTGCAGTTGTTAAACGCCATACACCAAGTTCTTCACAACATTAATTACAAGGCATCTTATGGTAGTGCCTCTGTATCATCATAGACACATCACCTATACAGAAATCACATCAGGACAAGCGCTGAGTAAGGTGACCAGATAAAGTACTAACATATTTAGCACTGTACCAGTTGAGTGGTGAGAGGGCACGACCCAGTAGATTTGTAAAGAACATCTCCATCGTTCTAAATCTTTTGTTTTAACATAGTCTAACTGGCACTGAACAAGGTGGGTCACTTACGGAATAGAAACAATAGATTTGTGGGCTCTCAGCATTTGGAGAGAAACTACGGAGGAACAAGTGAGCCCCTGATAGGGCTTCGGTGGAAGACTACACAAGACGCACCCACAGAATCTGGGAACTCCTGGGGTCCCACCACTGGCGGCGACAAGCGGGTTTTCATCCAGATCTGCTGAGGGACAAGTTGCACATTCCAACTGCACGGTTGCGCCACGAACGAGAGAGACAGCGACAAAAATTCCGAGGAATCTCATGGAAGATAAGAGCTCTGGATAAGACCACGGGTCTTTATACATTTTATACATTTCACCGTCCTTTGAAACCCTTTTCATGACTATGGATGTCCTATTTTGGACCCGAATGAACTTCTAGCCAAATGTATAGCCATAACTTCAATATAGTAGAGCCTCGATATTATCCGGCTCCGGCAGGCACGGCTTTGCTTGGCAATTGCAGGTAAACAGCGGGGCCTGATGAGCAGCGATGGAGGTATTTCGGCAGTAAGTTTAGCAGTGCCGTATTAGATAATGACGCAGGAATTCGAAGGTGCCTATCGTTATTGGAACGGCTGGAATGAAAACGAGTTATCAGAGTATCTACAATGTAAAACAACAGAGAGGAACAAGAGAAAGAAAGACGCTTCTGAAGTTACGTCAAATTTACTTCATGCCCACCAGAATCTGATCTAACTCTCTCGCAACCATGGAATTCGGTGCCCTCTTTCTCAAGTCCCTATATTCATCACACCATACACGGTCAAACGAGACGGAAAGACAGCGAAAAACCACTCACTCCAACCCTTTCTTGTCCCCCCTCTCCTTACACGTACTCCCTGCCAGCCTCCATTCCCCACAAAGTATATACATCTCAGCTCTTCTTGGACCATCACACCTCGGTACATACCCTACAGCCTCCCGCGCGTGACCCGTATCGACAAGGTGCCGAACGAAGACCTCGTATCCAATTGGGCTTCTTTTTGACTTGGAGAAGACCTCAAGAGCTTCAAAGTCACCCAGGGTCGTTAGGGCGTAGAGTTTTATAAACCAAAATCTGTTCCATGACACAATCAAATTATTCGATAAAACCAAGTAGGAAAAAGATACCTCTTATCTGGCACCTTAAAATCATTTTTAACCTTATCCGCCCGCTTTGACAAACCATTGAGGATACACAATCGTATTGTTTCGTTCACGCTCGTTCCGAAAAAGTCGACTTTTCCGTCGGTCTCTTTTTCTAGCTGCTGTTGGAACATCAATAGGCGGACGGACTCTTCCATCATCTGGTATGAAGAAACTAGTGAGTCGGGCAAAAATTTAGTACGATTACATCTCCTACCCTGGCCTCAAAGACACGATCCTTATCATCAGAGAAAAACTTCTGAGCAGCTTTCACAGCCACAACTCTAGAATTTTGATCCTACGTGGGTTAGGATGAAGACCACGCAGTTGCCGAATGATTTACGGACCTTGAGCCTGGCAGCCTCGTCCAGCGACAAAACAGCACTCTCTACCCATCGATCATCCGAATAGTAGAAATCACGGAGCATTTCCCTATTC
>QLOM01000917.1:0-14465 GCA_003313785.1 Termitomyces sp. MG148
TCGTAAGATCACGCGAGATCGGAGATATTAAACGCTCATCGTATCCAACATATAGGTCAAGTGTGGCACCACAGATTCTTCCCGCAAATGACTCGGCTACATGATCCGGGTACGGTGGGACGCCCGAGTGCCGAATAGTTACCCAATTAAGGGGTTCCAAGCTGTGTACAATCCATAGCTTACCATTCTTTTTGAGGACGCAGAACCAACGTGATCAGTAGGAAGAATTTGACGGTTCATAGACGCCCGCTTTGATTTTCGTGCGTATTATCTCCATAATTTCCCCTTCTAAGCCTGGCGGTATCAGGATGTTCTTTTTGTTCCAGGGTATGTGTGGTATGGTCGGAATGACGATCGGAGGGAACATTGCCGGGTTAAAACTCCCCCGCTCGGTATCTTCCCATGCGAACGCCCGATTCTGTTTTGCCACGAGGTCGGTGAGTACCCTTAGTTCGGCTTTTGATAGGAAACCAGTGTTGTGATCTTTTATGAACTGTTCCAGCCGCTCTGCCATAAACCGCCCTGTAGGAACCGTCGGCGGTGGGTTTGGATTTAGGGCAGGTATTGATGCTAGCGGGTCTCCGATAATATTCCTTTCAATGCAGTAGTCCTCTGCCACGTGTCCCGGTACCGGTTTCACCTTTAAGGCTACAGGTTTGTACTTTTTCTTGGTCTGTACACCCTTGCGTTTTGCTATTCCGGCAAACGTCCCCAGTGGGTTGTCGGCCCTAGTTTTGGTCGGAACTTCTGTTCGGCGAGTCTGACGATCGTTGTTACAGTTGGTAGATTTTTGTTTTGCGTGCCCTAGAAGGTAACTGTCAGTGAGTAGTATTGAATCGTCGGGTGCGATGTGTTTGAACAGTTCAGACGCGGTGATATAAAGGTAGGCCAACGTAGCCTCATATGCTCCTTGGGAGCTGTCTTTTATAGGTTGCTTGGTAGGTACATGCTTGGGATCAGAAGAGGATAAGCTGTTCGTAGAGACCGTTCCTGGAACGGCCTCGTCAATTAGTGCGTATGAAATAATTTCTGCGGTATTGTCCTTGTAGTTGTATTCCAGCATCAGCGCGACATCTCCATGATCACCGCCAATCACTTCCTCGATGCCGTCCAAAAACACTCGTGACCTTCAGTATCCGCCGGAACGTACTGTTGGGTGGGCCGTCTCTTATCCGGGGGACTCCCATGAGGATAAGTAGGTATCGTTCGCATGGCCCCCGTGTTTGGGTCGGTTATGGTGATCAACGTATTTTCCGCGCTATGTGTTTTGACTGCACTTCTGGTGAGGACATCGAAGGGTTTTCCTAAGAGTACGTCATACGCCAGTTGACGGATAACGTGTATCTGTAAGAAAAGGGTTATATCGTCGAATACGCATGGCACGTTAGTCGCTAATCCCAGGGATGCGTCGATGGCTCCGTTGGCGCTTTGCATATGCAATACGATTGACGGATCGTAGGAGATCCCAATCCGATTTGCCACATCTTCCGACATGGAAATGATCTGGGACCCACTATCCATGATACACTCCACTTCCGCTTTCTGTCCTATGAGCGCGGTTATGGACCTAAGCGAATCGGTATCTCGGGCTATGCAGAACTTCTCTGGAACGGCGCCCAGCGGTAAGGATTTGAGGTAGTTTAATACCGGGTCTGACGATGTTCGCGAGGCGTAGTTGATGGCGGTCAGATCGTTGGTGTTGGAGAGAATACGTAAAGATTTTCCGCCACTATCCACTACCTCGACCGAAGAGGCTTGGGCTTCCTCTACCCCATCGTCCGTAACTTCTTCTATCTGGGCTATATTCGTTGCCAAGATGCGTTTTGGTGTAACCGCTGCCCTAGCCAAATTGCGTACGTCCGGTGCAATGCTCAGGACTTCCCCAACTGTCATTGTGACGTGAGCCTCCATCAACCATCCGAAGACCGCTTTGGTGTGTTCTACCGATTGTATCGGTACCTCCGTTCGGTAGGCCCCGTCGTTTCATTTGTCCGGCTTTCCCATCACCCTGTCTGCGGGCGGAACATATCGCCGTGGGATGCCAGAGAACGGGTGTAGCGGTGCTTCCGGATCCGGCACCTCGGTGACCATAGGCCTGTTGACGGGTCGGTTAGTCCCTTTGGTCAGCGTGGTTTGCTTGACCAGAGCAGCCTCGGGAGTGACCATTGGCCGGTAGTCGGTTAACGGACGCTTCGCTTTTGGGATCTGGACTCCGTCCATTATCTGGCGGTTACGGTTTCCCGCCTCCCATAATTCTAATACTTCCAGTTGCTCTTTGAGGGCTGCAATCTGCTGCCCTATGTCTGTAGTGACGTTCACGAAAGTAGCCGAGGGCGCCGGTACCTGTGTCTTTGCCAGAGAAATTTCAAACACCAGCTGCTGGATGTTGGTCTGAACGGGATCCGGGTTCGCGTTGGCCAAGAGAGTTCCCGTGGCTATGTTGCCCGGGTTGCAGCGGTGGTACTTGTCAACCCTGTCTTTGTAAAGAGGTTTACTGGGGTTGTAGGGAATGAAACCGCCTGACGGAAGAACTACCTTTCCTTCCGCATTTTGTCGGCATCGCCCCCACAGGATGTAGTCTTCGAGAACGTTACATCTGCTCCTGACCATGGTATGCCCGATTTCTCCACAAAAATGGCAGCCATCTCCTAGCGGCGGACGGCTATTCTGTCAGTTGTTCGCTATCCCTCCTCCGCTTGGGGCCACCACTTTTTCTAGGGCTGCTGCCATGGCTAATTTTACGATATCGCCAAGATCTTCTTTCTTAATATATCCGTTGTCTGTTGCGGGCATATTTGCGGTGCTGCGCGTTGCTTGCATTCCTGGTGCCGGCAATACCCCTCCGGCGTATCCTGTTGGCGGGGCGGGGGTTGGCACGGAACTGGTATTGGTGCCGTGCAATATCCATACACCGGCCTCATATACCCAACTAACCTTGTGAGGCTCGTCAGGGTGGTGGTTGGGAGCTAAGATCTCCAACCGTCTCACTATTTTCGTCCATAGTGACGTCAGGAATCCCTGCTGGAAGTACCGCTTTTCCTCGTTCGCGGAGATTTTGTCGTGACTCTTTAGCCATTGCGCAATTTGTTGGAACGTTCGGTAATAGTCCGAGAGCTGGCCCAACGTAGTTAAGCCCGTACGGAACGTGCCCGTTACGTGCCTTTCCAGGTCACTCACCGCCCATTTGGCTTGCTCCTCTGCTCTGGGATATAATTTCACAATTGCGGCTTTCCACTCCGCGTAGGTGTACGGGCGGTTTGGTTCGCCGGTATTACCTTCAAACTGCGGAATACATGTCCATAGTTCCGCCGTGTCGTACGACACATATCGTGCCGCATATTCCTTTTTATGGCGCTCGTCTGTGACCTGGCAATTGCGAAACAAGTACTCTAATTCATGGAAGTAGTGAGGCAGCTCCCTTGGCTTGTTTTCATTCCATTTTGGGGCTGTTTTGCTGCCCCTGGTCGGCATCTGCGAAGCGGTGTTTTCCTCCATTCTCCTGGGTTGACTATCTTTGATTAGTTTTAGTGGGTGCTGAACGGGTGTCAGTCGGGGAGTGGTTGGTACCGATATGTCGAATGAGAAGAATTTGTCTAGCGGGGTTACCGGTGATAAGTTTCTTGGGAATAGATCGGGGATATCGTCAACGGTTAGTCTCCGGTATGCCGCTTCTAGTTCTTCCACTAAGGTAGGCAGTACGTGGCGCCTTGTTGAAGGGGTCGGGTCGGTTAATCCGATTCGGATTGGGATTGTTGGTAACGGTGGGAAAAGACTCGATGGCGGTTCTGCAGCTTCCCGGCGTCGCCTTTGTGCTCTAGTTTCTGGTGGTATTCTGTAAAAGAGTCCCTCGCGGTGGGCTCCAATATGATAACGTCACTAACTTCCTATAAGCAGAATGTAGACTTTTGATAAGTCTGTTATTATTAGCGTGCTATAGGGGTGACTGATAGTCAGCGAAGAATCTTCCAAGGATAACCACCTGATTGCTCTAAGTCGACCGTCTGAGCGCGCGACGGAAGTAGCTGTCAGTAGGACGGAAGCTTTTTGGTGGAAACTCCTAGCGGTTTATCGGGATGTTATGTTTTCGCGGTAGACGACGGATTGGTAGAAGCGTGGTAAGAAAGAGGACGCTGTCAGAATCGGTGACGGAAACGCTGTTGGATACGCAGGACGCAACAGACTAGTTCAGAATGTCTTTTGTACTCTGTATTGTGAACGCTGGACTATGTTTTGAGGTGAAAGAGATGATTTATTCCAAACATATTGTACAGTTTTATAGTATCCCGTCCGACTAAGATTCCTCCGTTGTCTCTTAGCGGATCCTGCTTTCCTTCTCCGCTATCCGCTTTCCGTCCCCCATTCTTCCGTCATTCCATTCCTCTGTTCCTTTCTGGGGTTCCGCGGTGGGTACCGCCGGGTTCGTTCCATACCGTTTTTCGGTCTGTTCCCAACCTATCCCGTCTTTGGGTCCTGTCAGTCCCGCTGAAGGGCGGCGTCCTCATTTGGGATACTTTTGCTCTTTCCGCCCTCAGTGCTGGGCTGTCCCTATCAACGTCAGCAGTAACAGCAGCATACGAACCTAAGCCGGCGCCCGGGCAATCTCAGATGATAAGCATCATGCGCATCGTGGACAAACTCCTAGAGGAAGATATCAGGAGGACAATAATGTCAGGGGACTTCCTTTTCCGGCCATCCCGGAGAACTCTGGGACCCCCTGGACTTCCTTTTCTGGCCATTTTCTTTTCCGGCCATCCCGGAGATCTCTGGAATGCTTCCTTGCAGTCGTTGGACTTCTCCAAGATGTTGTACAGTCGTTCTCACGCCCCCGCCCCCATACTGATGCGCCATGCCATGGCAGAGGAATCCTTAGACTTGTTCTCTTCGGATTTCCCTCTGCCAGGTGATTAGTTATTTCCCTGTAATATGTACTGTCTCTAATACACTTCGGATTTCCCTCTGCCAGTTGTGTGACTTAGCCGCAACCTTTGGAGGTCGCCCTTACAGCAGAACAAGTCTCCTAATCCCGGTCTGGTAGCCCCCTATAGCCGCCAAACACCTCTTGGCTCCTATTCGTTGCTCCCCCACCGGTTTTAAGCACTGCCTTGTCTATGTCTCAGCCTGCCGCTCCAGAAGCGCTCCCGGACACTGCCGCCTCCAGCAAGGAAGCCTGGACCCGCCTGCTCCACCTAGAAACGCAGGTGCAACTCACCCAAGCCTCCCTTACCCAGCACTCTGCCGAACTCACCCACCTCCGACAAACCACCGACACCATCTCCGACTCTCTCCGTACCCTCCTTGAACGCCTTGCCCTGGCGGCACCTAACCCCCTGCCGCCTACTTCGCCGGTGCAGCGCCCACGTGCTGCGCAATCCCCCATCCCGGCACGGGAGCGCTCCAACATCCCACGCCTGGCAACCCCTGACGTCTACAACGGTGACTGCGCATCCGGGGAACGCTTCCTCCAGTCATGCGCCACCTATCTCCAGCTTTGTGGCGACGATTTTGTATCTGACGAGCTGAAAATTGCGTGGGTCTTGTCCTACATGAAGTTGGGACAACCGGCCACCTATGCGCTGAGGGTTTTCCAACGCTCCGGAGGCGTCGCGAGCTTTACGGACTGGGCCGAGTTCGAACAAGAGTTCCAGGACGAGTTCTTTCCCCAGAACCCTGCCAAAAGCGCCGCGCTGATCCTGAGGGATAAGGAGCAGTACGGCCAAGGGAAACGCTCGCTGGACGAGTACATTGACTCGTTCCACACATTGGTCGAGCAGGCCAAGTACCCCGACGGCCTGCAACTCTGCTTTACCTTTCCGGAAGGGCTCCATCCGACCCTGATGGAGCGCATCGACAACCTTGCGGAGGGTCGACCAGCTGACGACCAGGTCCTGGCATGGTACCGGGTGGCCCGGGAGCAATGGCAGCTCATGGAGCTCAAGCCAAGCCTGCGCATCCTGCGCCTCCGATGCGACCCCCCGCGATGCTCCCTCGCAGGTTCCCAATCCCGGCACTGCCCATGGCAACGGTCGCACCCTCGACCATTCCGGCACTACCTCCAGGCGCGCCAATGGATGTGGATGCCTCCTGACAGCGCGCTCCGCTCCCCCTCTCATGCCGACGCTGTGGTGCGCAGGGCCATTTCACGCGTCACTGCCCCAGGGGTCTGGAAGTGCACTACCTCTCCCCAGAGGAGCAAGAGGAGCTACTCCTGCAGCTCCTGGCGGCCCGGGACATTGCTGGAGTGCCCTCTCCGGATACCCCCATCCCGGAGGAGACATCAAAAGATGCTCACGTTCCGGAAGGCCAGGAGGAGCAGAGTGAGGGTTTTCAGGGGCGCGGCGGGTGACCAGTACCCTGCCGCTTAGTGCTAACAGGTTTGCATGTTTGTTGGTAGAAGAAATCAATACAGTCTCTGCCGATAGCTCTCCAACTGTAAGCACTACTCCTGTTGTACCCAACAAACCCCCTCAGCCCTCTCCGACACCTGCCCGAACATGCCTCCCCGCCTGGGAGCGCCGCCTCCCCCACCGCTATGTAATTGCCTCCACTCCGTCGCCCAACTCACTCCAGATGAACGTGGAAATCAAGACAACCGACACGCAACAGACCCAGAGCGTGTTGGCCCTCCTAGACTCCGGAGCCACCAGGCTCTTTGTGGACACCAGCTACGTAGAACGGCATCAGCTCACCACTCGACCCCTGCTTGCCCCAATCCCGGTATACAACATCGACAGTACCCGCAACAAAGCGGGGTCCATCAAGTCTGTGGTGGACCTTGTTCTTCGCTACTGGTCCCATGCGGAGCGCACTACCTTTGCCGTCACGAGCATCGGTAAACAGGACATGATCCTGGGATTTCCGTGGCTCCAGGAGCACAACCCGGAAATTGACTGGGCTACTGGGGAGGTGAGCATGAGCCGGTGCCCCCGGTGCTGCGCGACCTGCGCAGAAGAAGTGAAGAAGGAGCGGCGCACCGCTATGCGGGAATGCGCAGCTATCAGGACGTGCCACGTAGGTCACCTCCCCTTTGCTGATCTCAACTTGCTGGATCCCCCGCCTCTGGCGTTCCCTCATAGGGAGGCCCTCTACGAGGACGACAGGCACAGCGGGGGAAACCCTAGTCAGGAGGAGGGACGTGAAGGAGAGTTCCTACCCACGCAGGACCCGGAGCTTCCGGACGAAGCCATTGAGGTAGGAGACCACATCTACGCCACCACGCTACGACCCCTGCCAGTGGCGGAGGAGATCCGGGCCAGCCAAACCACTTCTCAACGACTGGCCTAGGCCTTTGCAGCCAACGCCCAGCCCCGGACATTCCGGGATGTGGTCCCCGACCATTTGCACGACTTCGAGGATGTTTTCTCTAAGGTCTCGTTCGACTCCCTCCCAGAGCGCAAGCAGTGGGATCACGCCATTGAGCTCCTGCCGGACTCAAAGCCGGCCAACTGCAAGGTTTACCCACTTGCACCCAAGGAGCAGGATGAGCTTGACGCATTCCTCCAGGAGAATCTGGAGTCAGGACAAATCCGCCCCTCAAAGTCTCCGATGGCCTCTCCGGTGTTTTTCATCAAGAAGAAGGATGGCTCCCTCCGGTTGGTCCAAGACTATTGGGTACTCAACGCGATGACTGTCAAGAACCGCTACCCACTCCCTCTCATCTCAGAACTGATCAACAACCTCCGGGGTGCGCGTTACTTCACAAAGTTGGACATCCGGTGGGGCTACAACAATGTGCGCATCCAGGAGGGAGATGAGTGGAAGGCCGCGTTTCGGACCAACCACGGGCTGTTCGAACCTCTAGTGATGTTTTTTGGACTCACCAACAGCCCCGCCACCTTCCAGACCATGATGAATGACATTCTCCGAGACCTGATCACGGACGGAGTGGTCTGTGTGTATCTCGACGACATCCTCATCTATACCAAGATGCTAGAAGAGCATCGTCGGATCACGCAGATTGTCCTGGACCATCTCCGCCAGCACCAGTTGTACCTCAAGCCGGAGAAGTGCGAGTTCGAGCAGACGCGCATCGAGTATCTCAGACTTATCATCTCCCACGGCATGGCGGAGATAGACCCAGTGAAGGTGGCTGGCGTGATGCAGTGGCCGGAGCCCCGGAGCAAGAAGGAAGTACAAGCCTTCCTGGGGTTCACCAACTTCTACCGGCGCTTCATCCAGGACTTCTCCCGCCACGTGCGTCCCCTCTTTGACCTCACCGGGAAGGATGTCCCTTGGACCTGGGGCGATGCAGAGCAGCAGGCCTTCAACGCCCTCAAGTCCGCCGTCACGTCCAAGCCCGCTCTACTCTTCCCGGATGACGACCAACCCTTCCGCGTCGAGGCTGACAGTTCCGACTTTGCAACCGGTGCAGTCCTATCCCAGCAGTCTCCGAAGGATGGTGAGTGGCACCCTGTTGCCTTCTACTCCAAGAGCCTCAACGCCGTGGAACAAAATTACGAGATCCATGACAAGGAGATGCTCGCAATCATCCGGTTGCTGGAGGAGTGGCGCCACTTCCTCGAAGGGGCCCGCCACAAGTTTGAAGTCTGGACTGACCACAAGAACCTGGAACACTTCCAGACAGCCAAGAAGCTGAACCGTCGCCAGGCCCGGTGGTCTTTGTACCTCGCCAACTTCAACTTCACGCTGCACCACAAGCCAGGCTGGAGCATGGGGAAGCCCGATGCCTTCTCCAGGCGCACGGACCACGGCTCCAGTGCAGGAGATAACAATAACATCACCCTCCTCTGCCCGGAGCTGTTCGCCATTCGTGCCTTGGAAGGGGTAGTTGTACAGGGAGACGAGGTCAACATTCTCCGGGACATACATCGGGGAAACCGGGAAGGTCTACAGGAAGACTCGGTTGCCAAAGCCGCGCTAGCGCTACATTTGGGGTGCCCCTCCGGTACAAAGTCGGTACGCACAGACGAGTGGGGCCTGCAGGATGGCCTCCTCACCTTCCGCAGGCGGATATATGTGCCCAACAACCCAGAGCTCCATCGGCGCATTGTTGAGCAGCACCACGACTCCCATGTCACGGGGCACCCTGGTAGGTGGAAGATGCTGGAGCTGGTCTTGTGGAACTACTGGTGGCCCCAGATGTCCCGCTACATTGGCTTCTACACCAGCACCTGCGACCTCTGCCTCCGGACGAAACCACACCGGCACCCCCCGACAGGCCATCTGCAATCCCTCTCTAACACCTGCGGCGCGCTGGAGTGTGGCCTCTGTCGACTTCATCGTGGAACTTCCGGACGCGCACGGATACAACGCAGTGATGGTTGTGGTCGACCTGTATGGAAAGCGAGCTCACTTCATTCCAACGCACACGACCTGCTCGGCAATGGGCGCAGCCAACCTGTACCGGAAGAACATCTGGAAGCTCCATGGCCTCTCTGATGCCTACATCTCTGACCGGGGCCCCCAGTTCGTGGCAGACTTCACCCGGGAGCTCTATCGTCTCCTGCACATCAAGCTCCACACTTCCACCACCTACCACCCGCAGTCCGACGGCCAGACCGAACACGTCAACCAGGAACTGGAACAGTACCTCCAGCTCTTCTACAACAAGCGGCAGGACAACTGGGACAAACTCCTCCCAGAGGCCGAGTTCCAGTACAATAACCGTGTCCACGCCTCCACGCAGCACTCCCCGTTCTTTCTGGACACCGGCAGGCACCCCCAGATGGACTTCGAACCACATGCACAACGATCGGAGAATGAGACGGTCAATGAGTTTGTTGACCGTATGCAGAAGGCACAGGAGGAGGCGGAGGCGGCCCTGACCAAGGCCAAGGACGACATGGCCTGCTATTACGACCGAGGACGCTTGCCGACCCCCCAGTACAAGCCTGGAGACCGAGTCTACCTGGACGCCTCCGACATCGCGACCACTAGGCCATCCCAAAAGCTCTCACACCGACAACTGGGGCCATATGTGGTTGAGTGCCAGGTAGGACCGCTGGCCTACAGGCTCTGGCTGCCCACCAGCATGCGGCGCCTCCATCCAGTCTTCAACGTGGTCAAGCTTTCGCCCGCTCCAGACGACCCTATTCCAGGTCGACGTGCCTCACCTCCGCCACCTCCAGTCATTGTCAACAACCGCCCAGAGTACGAAGTGGAGAAGATCCTTGACAGCCATCTATTCCGGCACAAGCTGCAATACAAGATCAAGTGGAAGGGCTACGGTATCGAAGACATCTCCTGGAAACCCACCAAAAACGTCCACGCGCCCGCCCTGGTGAAGGACTTCCACCGTAGTCACCCTGAGGCTCCCCGCACAATCCAGGGCATCTACCCCGTCTCCCCAGTGGACTGTGCGGTCCGCAACTTGTTCTACCCGGTGTGTCGAGACGCCGCACTTCTAAGGGGGGGGTGATGTCAGGGGACTTCCTTTTCCGGCCATCCCAGAGAACTCCAGGACCCCCCAGACTTCCTTTTCTGGCCATTTCCTTTTCCGGCCATCCCGGAGATCTCCGGGATGCTTCCTTGCAGTCATCAGACTTCTCCGAGATGTTGTACAGTTGTTCTCACGCCCCCACCCCCATACTGATGCGCCACGCCATGGCAGAGGAATCCTTAGACTTGTTCTCTTCGGATTTCCCTCTGCCAGGTGATTAGTTATTTCCCTGTAATATGTACTGTCTCTAATACACTTCAGATTTCCCTCTGCCAGTTGTGTGACTTAGCTGCAACCTCTGGAGGTCGCCCTTACAGATAAGCATAGAGTGGTGCCCCGGACATGAGAAGGTGGTGGGCAACGAGCGCGCTGATGAAGAAGCAAAAGCAGGAACAGAGCTGTGGGCCCAAGAACACACGACGCTAACAAACATGAAGAAGAAGTCGAAAGAGAATGCCCTCGAGAGATGGAGAGGAGAATGGCGATTGACACCACCGTCAGGGGGATTTGCGGTGGCTAACAGACTTCCCCCAAAGTGGAAACCCAGGGAACACGTCATCCACACGCCGAGAGAGGTATTTGGGAGGTTGACACAATGCAGAACAAAGCACGCATTTATAGGTGAGTACTACGCAAAGTTCGTACCTAACGAAAACACAGGCTGCATATGCGGAGAGGACTACCAGACGAGAGAACACATCATCCAATCCTGCACCAGATATGATGAACACAGACATATACTACGCGAGGCCGACAAACAACTCGAACTTGGAGTCCTCCTAGGAACGAAGGAAGGGTTAGAAGCAATGACCAAGTTTTTAGAAAAGACTGGCGCATTCACGAAGACCGGCGCAAAACGCACACAAAAACCGAAACCCACGGAATTCGACGAGGAAAACGACAAAGAGGAAGAGAGGTGGTGGAGGAGAATGGAAGGAGACAGGGAGGCGGACTACGGTCTAGTGGAGGAGGGAGAGGCCGAGGAGAGAGGGGAGAGGGAAGGAGTAGAAGAAGAACACTGAACAAGTGTAAAAAGAGACGGCGAGGCGAGGAACTACACATCACGGGAGGCCAAGGCACCCCGCGTGCGCAAAGGACAAGGCAGAGCACAGGACACCGACTTCAAGACCCAAGGTTTCCACCTAGACACCTTCGCGACGTAACCTCGCCTAATACACACGCCACGAAAACCTCTGCGAGGACAGTTCCAATATCAAAATATACATTCCACGACCACCTACTTAGAAGCTACTACGATACATTCCTGGCGTAGAGTACCATTACTTTACTCCCGCCCCTTAGCCCTGTAATGTGGCTTGCCGGCGTTAAACAGAGCTCATTCATTCATTCATTCATTCGGTGGAGCTAACTCCCACGTATCACGAGTGCCTTGCCAGCCAGAAGTTCAAAGATTGGGCCGCGGAGGATCTGAAATTTTAATCTAATCAGGACTAATCGGCCCGAAAGACTAAATCTTAAATGATGCCTTCAAAGCTTTAATGGGATGTCATGACGACTAACATCTTGACGTTTACAGAACAACTGGGATTTCTCATATTTTTTGTGCATTCAAAGGTTTTCGAGGTTTACTCTCATGAACATAGTTTTACCAGATCTGAGTAGATTGTGAATTGCAGTCAAAAGTTGTACAAAAGACTTACAACCAGTAGTCCACAATACAGGTCCCATTTCCCTTGATGGTCTGGAAATACCTGCCCACATTGATACCTTGAACATTTCCTCCTCTAGTCGACACAAACATTCAGTATCGACATCAACGTGGTCCCAATGCAACGCGGTGTTGTTTTCCTGCTCATTCCAGGCCTTTTGGAGTAAGTCGGCTTCACTGATGTCTCGTATGAACTCAACAATTACGAATCAGTAAAGTCGGACCTACCATTCAGCGGGTCAGTGCGCTGCAATGTGTGCCAGTACATCTACCCAAACGCAGTTGCAATGATCATTAATTAGCCGAAACATTTCAATCGCACCGCAAACATCCTTACATACCATGTAATTTCCCGTCTTCCTGATCTTTCCACTATATCGTTCTTTGTCTTGTTTCTGCTGAGAATTCCGAGATCGAAGATGGAACATGGAAGATAAAAAGAGAAAAAGTCGAAGAGAGGCTCTTGTCAAACAAATGATCTGTATTCATTAACATCCGGTGTCCCCAGAGCCAGTGACAGTGACAACGATAGCGACAGCACCATCTAGATACGGTAGTTCACATCGATGTATATTGTGGATGACCAAGATCGTAAACCTGGCTATCTCGCGCATTATCTCATTCGGAACCGTTTAGAAAACCTTGACCCTCCTCTCAGAATGCTCCACTTTTGACTTGTCTACAAGTTTTGTCGCTGTAGCTTTTCGTCACGGTGGCCATGCAAGAAATCGAGTTGAATGAGTAACCTGAATCAGATGGAGCATACAATCCGTGAGAAGCCATAGAACGAGGGGCTTCGCGTATCGAAAATCGAACATACAACACACAAAGTGAGAAGAAGGAAAAGACTATCTTTTCCTTCCGGATGTCCGCCTCAGTCAAGCATCGAGCGCATCGTCCAAACTTTCATCATAACTTGTCTGATTGATGGGGATGGTTGACAGCAGATGGTACCCTGCTGCAGTGTTTGGTGGGTCGCGAGGAGGAAGAATGTTCGGGGGAGAGATGTACCATGGCGGATGGGGACGGGGAGAAAAGCGGGGAAGGTACGAGTTCAGCGGTTTTGAAAAGCATCACTGGACATCTCGATGACATGGTTGGATAATCTGTCTCAATGGTCCCCGATTTCCTTGTCGTAGACATAGCTGGGTAGGTTCATTGGCACGGGACAGAGAACTTTTGATTGAATCGAGCTCCAGTACTCTTTGGTACTCGCCCTGACCAGAGGATAGGATAGATATTGACCTGGGTAATAAGAGATGCGTTACTCCTAGAAAAGCTGTCCACGATGGGGCTAGATGGGTTTACGGTGATGCTCACTGTGAACGATACTGATAACGCATCAGCGACGACCCCGAGCGAATCGCACCACAAACTTCTTGACCATTCACCCCGCCCCACCCTTCACTTTCTAACTCTTCTTCTACCTGGTTACATGGGGAATTTTCCTTGTTTCTTCCACGATTTTATCCCGTCCTTTGTGGTGGACAGAAGCCGACATGAGAACGCGTCCTCACCCCTCACAGTGCGTTAGAGACATATGCAACATATCAAGTTGCTTGCAACTGTGCAGGCAAATCAGACCGAAGATGGAACATACATACAACAAAAAGCGAGAAAACAGAGGGCAAGAGACTTTTCGATTGTGCCTACTCAATCGGAGTACTATAGCAACACACTTTCAACACAACTGAACCTTGTAGCCTTAGGGATGGAACACCTGAGCCTTTGCGTGTGCAGTCCGAGTGTGGTTTATTCAAGTGTAATGTATTGTTCCATCGATACGACCTTGGATCCATAAAACAGCTAATGTAAGTACATTGCACTGAATATCGGTCAGCGGCAGCCTCGAACACGTCACAAGAACTCATACCTTCCCCTTCTCGTTTCCACCCGCTTTGACCCCGCGTTATCGATAGCACTGCCGTCGAGAGAAGGAGACACCGAGAGCTCATGACACCCTGCTGCAGAACTTGAAGAGTCGTGGGTATGCCGTCAGCTATGCACCATGGCAGCAGGGGAAAGTGGAGGAAGGGAAAAGCAGGGAACGTGCAAGTTCAGAGGTGTGTCTGTAGATTTCAATGGCGCGATTGGATAATCTACCCCATGACTAGTCAACCTCTGTTTAACTTCCCTTGTCATGACCATAACTGGATAGGTTCAGGCAAGGGTCAGGACTTTGGATCCATCGAATCGGGATAGCAGGGAGAAGACTGCAGGGCGAGAGAGAGAGAACCCTTCTGGATGACTACCAAGATTTGCCAACGCGCGCTCTGACTTTTTGATCCACCGCTCAGGGTCCGGCGGGACACGCTTTGCGCGTGATTTCTTGAGCGCGTGCGGTTTGTGCTCGTGCTCGTGCGCCGTGGCTGGCGTGGCGGGACCGCGGACAGCACCTAC
>QLOM01000918.1:0-37543 GCA_003313785.1 Termitomyces sp. MG148
GTGATTAACTGAATCATCACACGGGGTACCTGCAAAAGCCTCGGCGTTCTTCGTAATCGACGCCACATCGTCGTCATCAATAAACTCCCCCGCCTTGCCCGAGGAAAGCGGTTCCCCGTTGTACGGCAAGACAATCACGGCTGCAGGCGGCGCCCTGATCGGGTTAATCAAGTAGGGCAGCGCAGTGGACGTCGAGGATTTTTGGCGCGCCTCCTGGCGGCGGTGGCGGGGGCGGCGGCGGCACTTCGACCCGCAACCCCCTGTGCACAAGCCGAACGCCAACGGAAGCAAGAGGATCCCGAGCACAGCGACGAAGACGGCCCCGATGACGATGAGAAGGACGGACTCTGCGCTGAGGCCGCTCGGCGGATCGTAGAGCAGGACAGCGCTGCCTATTGTGGCGTTGAGGCAGCGGAGAAGCTCTGTGTCCGTGCCGCTTGGGAGGACGTTGGGGGAGTGTGAGGAATCTTGCGGGAGGAGCGCGGCGGTGTTGTTGTAGCCGTCGAGAGTGAGCACAGCGCTGGAGGCGCGGTAGTACTGGAGCGCCTGCTCGGGGAGGGGATAGAAGGCATGTTCGAGATAGGGGGAAGGGCTCGAGGAAGAGCGGTAGACGAGAGACGAGCAGACGGACAGCGGAGAGATGAGCGCTTGTGCGGACGCCATGTCAGTGAGGATGCGGAAAGTTGTGCCAGAAGACAGGCTTGAGACGTAAGTCAGAGTGACGAGCGGACCACCAGGACGGGTGGTGTTGTCCGGAAGTCCGTACTGGATATCAAGTGAATATGTTTTCACCATCCTGTATAGTCATATAATACCTCGGTTGGATGCAGATAGGCATCACCGGCGTCAATGGTGAATGGATTCGTCCAGACTACTGGCCAGAAATAAAACGGGAACCCGCGACTGCTGGTTCCCCGCAAGACGCCACCGCCAGGATAGCCGCTCCCGTACTCACTCCAGAGGTCTCAGCAACGATGGAACAGAGATGGCGGCGTTGGACCTTACCTAGTGCCATATATTTGCCCGCGTGTGCCGCCGCCCTGCACGCGCCCTGCAAAGGGCTGGTCGTCCTGGATGACCTGAGACTTGCCGCCGCCTCCAGCGTAAGCCCTGGTGTTGATCTCCTCGCCACCCGCGATGATCTCGACGGTCGGGTTGGAGTCGCGGCGCTCAAGATGCGAACGCTGCATGGAAGGAGGTCAAGCTTGCCTTGGCCTCGAACAGTCTCAGGGGATTATAAACGAGTAAGACTGGATCAGACTTGTCCGAATCAATGACGAATTTAGTTTTAAGACACATTCGCGCCGAAACAGGAGACACAAGCGCTGGCATTAAACCATAGAAAGTAGCGATAACAGGCGGTATGTTGTATGTTGTTCGTTTATGACTGAGACTGTACAAATCAGCGATCAGATATGATTAGATAACAAAACTCGGAACCGGTCCAACACAAGTCCTTCTCTCTACACACCATGTCTGACAACGAGCAAGCGTCTGCCCCCGCCGCTGTCGACGAGAAGAAGCCCGCTTCTACTGCAGAGGCTGATCTCACAAAGTACAAGGTCATTCAATCTATATTTTCTCGGGGAAAAAATTCATTAACCCACAACTAGACTGCTGCCGACATCATTCACGGTGTCACCAAAAAACTGATAGAGCTCGCCGTCGAGGGCGCCAAGGTCATCGACCTCTGCATCGAGGGCGACAAACTCATCGAGGCGGGCACAGCAAGCGTCTACACCAAGTCCGTCAAGGGCGTCAAAGTCAGCAAGGGTGCGCTTCGTCAGTCGCGGCCGTGCGCCCGCTCTCGCTGACCACGCCTCCAGGGCTTGCTTTCCCAACCTGCATCTCCGTCAACAACGCCGTCGCGCACTTCTCTCCCCTAGCGTACGTCTGACGATCTCCCTCGATCGCGCCAGACGCGGTCTGACTTGTCGCTTGTCGCGTCCCACAGATCGGACCCACAGTCCGAGCAGGTCCTGGCCAAGGACGACGTCGTCAAGATTCAGCTCGGCGCACACATCGATGGTTTCGCCGCGATTAGCGCGGAGACGATCGTTGTTGGCGCGACTGCCGACGCTCCCGCCACTGGCCGCCGCGCCGACGTCGTCAAGGCCGCCTGGCATGCCGCCGAGCTCGCAATGCGCACCATCAAAGTGGGCAACAAGAACTGGAACGTCACAGAGGCCGTCGGCAACATTTCCAGCGCCTGGGGCTGCAAGCCTGTCGAAGGTGCGTGGCTCAAGCATTTTTTTCGCGTAGTTACCTGACTCGTGTCCCCAAGGAATGCTCTCATGTAATCAAACACAGAATGTCATCGATGGGAAAAAGAGGATTATTCTGAACCCTAGTGAAGCACAGAAGCGCGATTTCGATACTGTGACATTCGCTGAAGGCGAGGTGTACGGCATGGACGTGCTCATCTCATCCGGCGAGGACGGCAAGGTATGCAAAAAGATTTAATTCACGCCGCAATGGTCAACTGACCAGCAGCAATTCAGGCACGTCTGGAAGAGTCTCGTACAACGATTTATCAGCGTGATTCAACGGTTACCTACCAATTGAAAATGAAAAACTCGAGGGCCGTATTCTCGGAGGTGCAGAAGAAGGCAGGCGCGTTCCCTTTCAACATCCGTTCTCTCGAGGATGAGAAGCGGGCACGAATGGGCCTGCAGGAGGCTGTCCAACATAGTCTCGTCAAACCCTACGAAGTCATGTAAGCATTCGCACTTGATCGCACCTGCTCCAATTCATGAACGCCTATCAGTTTCACACCTGCCAACACCTTTGTTGCTGGCTTCCACTTCACCATTGCCCTTCTTCCTGGCGGCCCTTCACTTATCACGCACCCGCCCGTTTGGTACAAACCGGAGCTTGTAAAGACCGAGAAGGAGCTTGAGGATGAGAACCTTAAATCTATTCTTGCGCGTAATCTCAGGGAAAGCAAGAAGAGCAAGAAGAAGAAGGCAAAGGCGGAGGGCGAAGCCGATGCAAAGGAGGAGTGAACTCACATCTTGTAATGATATTTCCTTGATCTTACCCGATTCGTACATACTAGACGAACGGCTCGAGAATCCATAAACAACTGTTATCAGGCAGACATATCTGTCACCATTTCAATTTCTTGTATCTCCATGTCTTGGCCCTATTTGAGATGTACTGCAAGCCGTGATAACCAAGATTGTGCATGTAGCAAGCAACATCTGTCCTTTCTTGCTGACACCCTCGCGATGAACCCCTCACTTCGTTATCCGAGCCAAAGTCCTTGCGGCCGGCTCATCCGCATGGTCGGCTGATGCCCAGAACGGCTCACAGGGGAGAGACATCGCGATTCCTTACGATTTCGAACGCCCCCTCTCCGCCTCCCCGCCAAATTCCGCAAGTGTGCGCACGACCAGATCTACATTCTCAAGAAACGCATTCGTCGTGAGACGCGCAAGGCGGACTGTGAGTGTAGCGAAAGTGCTGCGGACGCCAATGAGATTTGAACATACGAAGATCCAACGAGCGGGAGGGGGACTGACGCAACAAGAACGTTGTCTTTCACTTCGAGTGTACGTCGGACGGCCTGGGGTTGCAACTCGGCGTCGACTTCGATCGTCTGCTTGGCGAAGAGCGCGTGTTTGTGCGACACGAACGGTATCTCAAGGGTTCTTGGATGCATATTGTCGCATCAGAGCCGAAAAACAAGGCGAACAGGAATTGCACCTCACATTTTATGCCAATCCGACACTTGTGCCATGGATGAACAAGTCGAGGAACTCAGATTTCATGATCAATCGAGATCAGATGGGGGTATAAAAATATAAAATTAACAATAGATAGAAACACAATATTGCCTAAGAATAAAGGTATTATGTGCATCCGCCGAAAAAGATCAAGACAGTCACATCCAGCTCGACTTCCGATTTTTTACTTCAAGCATCCACCAAAAAATCGAGGTAAACTATAAAAACCCTTTCCATCTAACCCAGCAGGCAGAGCCTACGAGTACACTTGAAAATACAGGGGGAATTCGCAGAACCTCCCGACCAACAGAAAATAAGCTTGAAAACCACGATGATACCTGCACCGGAAGGAATAGGAAAAATAAAGAGCCGGTGATTCGCACTATGCACGGAGTTCATCTTCGTCCAGTCACATAGAGCGTGCGTGGCATGAGGATATTATGAATGTTTAGAAAGACAAGGCGAGCACCGCGGCGAGTGCACCGAGAAGAACCACTGGGGTGCTTTGGCGTATGGAAGGCGCACCATTGCCGAGCCCCAGAGGATTGGAAGCAGCAGCACCAACAGCCGAAGGGGTAGGGTCATCGGCGGTCGAAGCAGGAACATTGACAATCGATGTGGGTGTGACAACCAAACTGTATATTATATCATCAGAACCCGAAAAAATCCTTAATCAAGGACAATAATGCTCACGTAGTTCCACCGGCAACAACCGTTGAGCTGGCGTCGGTAGTTGAGCTAGCCTGGGCTGAGGATGAAACCTTGGTTGAGGATGCTGAGGATGAAGAAGCCTTGGTTGAGGACGAGGCGGACTCGGACGTGGATTCAGGTTTGAAAACGTCCTTGACAGACGCAGGAACACAAGACGAATCACTGCTTTTACCAACAGTAATCTACAACGAAACGATGGTTGTAAGCGGAGGTGATGTTGTCCTGATAGGCATGAAACTCACCACTCCACTCCAGGCCTCATCACCAGTCGAGTCCTCCAAGGAAAACTGAACCTGGGCTCCAGCAGGAAGGGCCGCGGTCCAGTGGATTAAAGTGCCGTCATGGTCGCCGAGATCGAAGCTACATCAGAAAAGATGAAAAAAAAAAGGATCAGAAGGGGTTAGACGGAAACGTACAGAGGGTCACCGCAAGGGTCTTCCGCGGCGACAACGATGAGGTTGTAAGGTCCAGTTGTAGGCGCCCATGAGATTTCAGCGTTTTGACACTGCGCAAAGTGATAAGCATTGGCAAAGGGTCAAATAGAAGACAATGTTACGTACCTGGACGAGCTGGGGAGTGCTGATAGCGAAGTCAGCAAGAGCGGGGGCAGCAAAGAGCGCGGCAGTAAGGAGTGTGGAGAACATCTTGCGAGGATGCAGACGGCGGCGAGGTGTTATAAGGGAGGAAACGAGCGGGCACGCGATGGAGGCGAGGGATGAGATTGATTTATCCATCCTTATTTCATTTGTACCAGCAAACACAACACAACATTCCCGTCTGATCCGACAATTGTTCTGAGAAGATCATTCATGCCCCTTTCTTTGTGTTCATAATCCATCCATTGTTTAAAGACTAAAGACATACTTATGTACACCATGTTCTACAGTTTCGCTGTGACCTTGCCCTTGAAAGAAGCAAGGTTTTTTCGTTTTGTTATGCTGAAATACAAACGGCGTTGTCATGGCCACTCAGTACTCAGGAACGGAAAAAAAACTTACCCAGAATGGAACACCTTTGATGGGGTCAACCTTGGCCCCTCGACAGCTACACGCTTGTCGGCCGGCACATAGTCGCGTTTACCAGCCCCTACATAAATCTACAGACACAAGAACCAACTTTAGATATCTGCATTACGTGTGCACATGGAAACGTTCCCATACCTGTCGAGGCCGCCAGATCTTGACACCACCTTCTTGTAGCATCATCTGCATACCATGAGCACAAATACGACAAACAAGACTAGTTCCATACCTGCCGCCAGTGTGCAAGCCATCCAACGACCCTCGGCACAGCAAATAACACCGGGAAGAAATCAAGAGGGAAACCTTGAAGAACAATGATTTATGAGATAAACCTTCATGTCTACAATCAGACGCACCCATCGCGCGATAGATCAGTCCGCTGTGATTGTAGTAATGTGATCAGTAACATGCCAAGTTTCGGGATTGTAGATCGGAATTTTACCTCCTACAGAACAGTGAGCATGAGAAGAAGTCATATTGTTGAAATGCTTACCAGAAATCAACATTCGGCGCAAGCTTGCGCTTGACGAAGTATTCGTCCTTCATTGCAGCATCATGGAGTGCCATTGCTGTCTCGAGGAGTTCATCCTTGCCAGTACTGAAAGAGACATGTCAGAGAGGATGATATAATCACGTTACAGTATTCATACATCCTGAAGACTTCATCTGCTGTTTTGCGAACAATGAAAGAACGAGGATCCGACTATGCCGCGCTTCAATGTTATAATTGCTTTTTCTAGGACCCACAATCACTTACTGTCTTGTAAACACTTCAAGACCAAATGATTAGTTCCGATTGACACGCCGTATTACATGTACCCACCGATGACCAAAGCCCGAAAGCACCTTTTCACGCTTTTTGACAGCTTCAATGAATGCAGGAACATTTTCCGGTCTAATCAAGACTGCTTAAAGAAACTCATCTCTAACGAGTTACCCAACTTACTTTCCAATCGATATCAACATCCGGATGACGGCCTCATTAGCACCACCTATTATGTCATTTCAGCATCTTTGGCGACAAGCGGTAAACAATGACGCACCATGTAATGGTCCACTTTTTTCCAACAGATCAGTCGATGAGAAATCAAACATTGCATGGAAACTCACTATAGCGACGCACAGCCGGCGCTAAATTATCAAATACTTCATCTTACAATCTGGAAATATAACATCGATCACACTCACGCTATCGCAGAATAAGGATCCACAAGCGAGCTACCGGTCTGCAAAACCGTGGTCGCCGAGGCATTCAACTCGTGGTCCGCATGAAGCAAGAAAAGAACGTCTAGCGCCTTTTCGAGCACAGGGTTGGGCACGTAATTTTCCTCGCCCAGATGGTCCATTTGGTACAAAAACCTTCAATTTAGATCAGAATCCCTCAGGGGGAAGAACATCAGCCATAAACATCAACAACGCACGAGCCGGTATAACTGAGTCCTGTGGGAGGTGTAACAAAGTCCCGACCTTGGCGGACACGGTATGCCATGCTAAATTTCAAAAAGAACATCAAATCTTTTCAAAACCAGATATAAAAATACTGCATACGCAGCAAGTGTAGTTGCCTTTCCAATCAGTCGGTATATTTGTTTGTCCATGAGTTCGAGTGATTCTGTATCACCACGGGTAAAGATATTCTGTCCTGAAAATAAAATATGCCAAATTGTGTCACGAGGTGCGGACGCAGAAAAGGAAACGGACAAACCCTGTAAAGAGGGATTTGCCTCTCTATAGTAGGATCCCAAATACGCGAAAGCACTCGTCAAAATGGCCATGGGATGTGCATCATATCTTGAGATGGAGTTAGATCAACAGAGAACAGTCAGACAAAGTTCAGTTACCGACCGGAAGGACCGGCAAAAGTGCTCTGCATCGGCGTGGACTGTGCCGTGGTGCATGACTTCACCTTTGAATTCAAGCAGCTGGGCCGCAGAAGGCAATGATCCATATATGAGCAGGTACGCTAGAGTGCAGGAAAGGTCAATACTATCTCGGAACCCCCATTAGACGGATCACACACCAGTTTCCAGATGTGAGGAATGAAGTGCTAGTTGTTCAATAGGGTACCCCCTTGCACAGAAAATGTCAGTGGTGTCTTTGAGGACAACGCATAGAATCTATCAACCTGTATCGTAAAACTAGCACAAATATTCAGTCAGTAAAGCAGATCAAGAATCAACCCCGTAAACAAACCTCCAGCCTCTCCGTCAATGTACGTAATCGTGCTCCGCATCACTGCAGTGTTTAGGAACCCTCTGTCTGAGACCCTCAGACCTTTTTCCGTCTCGTTTTCCTCCCGTTCTCCAGGTTTCTGAGGTGCGGACATGGCCTTGAACGCGGTGGCAGAGATGCTATTGTCTACTATTCTAAACAAAGATATGAAGCGTCAGCCGATGACCCCGTAATTCCAAGCACCCAACGTCGAAAACTGCGCTCGAATTTGATATTGTGTTAGACAGGTACTCACGGGACATTGTAGACCTTGCCAGTACGATTATCGCGCACAGTAAGACTGTCGCTTGAGACTTGAGTTTCCAACGGCTTGCCCATGAAGATGGTGATGGTTGATGGTCAGGTTCCAAGATGCAGAACTCGGAGGAGACTAATAAATGACATTCTTGCTTGGGGTTGGGCTCAAATGACAGTGATCGCCGGAATAACGCCTTGTCACGCCCGACATACGTCACACAAAATCAGATGCCTTCAAGGACAAAAGAGAGCATGCCAAAAATGGTGAATGAACCAGGGGCATCCACGTATTATAACCAATATTACCAATAGATAGCACTATACTACTCATAGAATAGTCCATAGTTAGTCCATGTCGTGCCCGTGAAAGCGTCAATAAATAGCGCGTTAACAGTCCAGGAATCACCTCCTCAAGAGTCTCTCATGGAGCTCAGCGCTTTTCAATTTCGCTTGCAGATACTCAAGACGAGCGTCGTACCGAGCAATAACTTCGTCCCTCCGTCGTTGAACCTCAAAGACTTCGGGGTGATCGTCCATGTCTAGCTCAGAGAGATCTTCATCCATGACATCTTCTGCCTCTGAAAGCTTGTAGAGGGAAATGTGTCCATTACTACGCGATAAATTCAGCTCAGAAGTAATCCCAAATTTCGCCTGCGAGGCTATAGACGACATAGAGTTTTTTTTGCGCAAGATAGAGGGAGGTGGGGAGGAAACAGATGTGGATACACGAGCCGAGAGCGCGCTCGCGGGGTTCAGGTTGCTCCTCAAAGACGATATGGACTTTGACAAACGAATCTTCTTCGAGGGTGAGATCGAGCGAATTGATGAGTCATCGGTTACTTTTTCATCGGCGGGCACAGGGTAATATACCTTTTGTTTGGCCTGAGAATATTGAGTAGGTGTGTACTTGCGCCAATTTGACCCGTCCATGACGGCGGCAAAATGGTCGGGGGAGGCGGTACGAAGGCGACGCGCATTCTTCTCAGTAACACGAAATGAGGTCAAGGACTCTACATCTTTGAAAGCCTCTAAAAGCCGCTCTGCTTCTGCCTCTGTGGCGATGATGGCGGCGCGTATGTCCTTGACCGTGGAAAGGTTTCTATCATCAAAGATCTCGGAAGAAGAAGACGTGTCCAGTTGGGCCGAGGGGAATGTGGGAATGGTAGTTCGTTGTGTAGATCGCGAAGGAGCAGTAAGTGGGTGCTGTGTCCGAGAACTGTCGATAAATGATGGTTGTTTCATGGAAGAACTAGTAATTGTACTAGTAAGGCGTTTATCGGGACCAAATAACAGCTGGCTCGCTTTTTTGTGCAACCGTGGGATAAAGCCACACTTATTGGGCGGTGTAGACTGAATGTCTGAGGCGGGAGCCTTGTCGCCACTTCCACGCTTGAGCAGACTGGTCACACCAGCAGTGAATGAGTTTTTGCCGTGGGCAGATGATTTGTGAGATGCAGGGGATTCCTGAATGATTGGTTTGTCTGCGATCCGCACTCGGCGTGAAGATGCTGTGCGAAACGATAAGAAATGATGACGAGATAAGGGGAAAGCTTACCAGGACGAGCAACAGGAAGGATGGGTGCTTCAACAGGAACCAAAGCACTAGTGGAGTGCTGTTCAAATAGATTCTGACGAAGAAGACGATATTCGTCGTCGCTGAAAGGGCTGGTTAGCTCGCAGCGATGACGTCGAGAAAGATGAAGATACTTGAGGAGGCCTTGTGAGTTGGCCAGTGCAAGCTCAGCAAGTTGTTGGGCCAGAGCCATGGCTATAAGAGACGAGCATGTAAGGAAAGGAGAAAAGATTAGATGTTTCTGGCGGAAAATGGGCCATTCAGACCGATCTCGGAAGTTGATGGTAAGTCTTAAGAAGTGATCATGCGACTTTGTTCCATCAGTCATTAGTCACCACTCAACCATGTCCAAAGACGTCGACCACGTCGAGCTCGCACCCCGCACAACCTCCTACGACTTCTTTGGCCCCCTGGGTGCCCTCTTTGTCACCCTCACCGTCCCCGCCATCACGTATGGTCTCTATTTTGGTTGTTCCGAGACGAATGGATGCACACCAAATATCTCAACAATTCCCGACCAGATCGTGGCTTCCGTGACCAGCCCAGATTGGTGGGCTTCTCTCTGGGATACACAAGCTTTTCTCATATATCTCGCGTGGTACGCGTATACCGTCATCGCCTGGTTCATTTTACCTGGTGATTGGATTCAGGGAACAACCCTTCGTACTGGGGAGAAAAAGTCGTACAAGCTCAATGGTATGACGCGTCAGCTTATTCTGGACATGTCCTCTTACACTGCTACCAGCGTTCCCGACATCCTTGCTGGCATTGGGTCTGACAGTTGGAACCATTTACCGTTTCGGGCCATCATCATTCACCTTCCTCTACGAAAAATGGGTCGGCTTCGTCACCGCGTCGGTCCTGATGGCAACTGCTCAGGCTTTCTATTGTTACGCGTTTTCATTCCGCAAAGGCAAGCTCCTCGCTCGGGGAGGCAATTCGGGAAACATTATCTACGACGTAGGCGACTGTGCTCGTCTCGTGTCGCGTCCTCCACTCACCATTGTTCCAGTTCTTTATCGGCCGCGAGCTGAATCCTTCAATTGGTTCTTTCGACATCAAATCCTTCAACGAGCTAAGGCCTGGCCTCATTTTATGGGTCCTCATTGACATCAGCATGGCGTGCGAACAAGCAGTCCGCCGCGGTGGTCTCGCTGAGGTTACCGATTCCATGTGGCTGGTACTGTTGTTCCAGGGCTGGTATGTCGCCGACGCTCTGTTTAATGAGGTATTCCTCAGCTTTTAGAGTTACGTTGCAACTTGTTAACGAACTGGAAAGGGCGCCGTATTTACGACGATGGATATCACAACCGATGGCTTCGGTTTCATGCTTGCTATTGGTGATCTGTCTTGGGTTCCATTCGTCTACTCCCTTCAAGCTCGTTATCTCGTGTTCAAACAGATTGAACTTGGCCCCGTATGGACCGCTGCTATTGTCCTCGTTAATACCACCGGTTACTATATTTTTAGAGACGCCAATGGTGAGAAGAACGATTTCCGCAGCGGATCTAATCCCAAAAGTAAGCCCATCACATGCTGAACCTCGTTCCCGTGCTGAACGGTCTCTTCAAGACCTAAAATATATGACTACTTCCTCCGGATCGAAACTTCTTACCTCGGGATGGTGGGGTTGGTCACGTCATCCCAACTATTTGTAAGACTTTCTCGAAGTCGATCTACACGCGTTTAATCTGAAGCCACACAGCGGTGATCTCCTCATGGCTTTCGCATGGTCCCTACCCACGGGTTTCAATACCCCTATAACTTATTTCTATGTCAGCTACTTCGCGGTCTTGCTGGTCCATCGACAACTTCGCGATGATGAGCATTGCCAGAAAAAGTAGTTCATTCCTTTTCAGCACTCTTTATGTCTAATGGCTCTTCTAATAGGTATGACAAGGATTGGGATGCCTACAAGAAACTCGTTCCTTGGCGAATTATCCACTACATCTACTAGTCAACTTTGAAAAATTATATTTCGAGGGTTGCTCTAATGTAATCTGGAGAGTATAGCTGTGGTTGCTCGATCTTTTCAAATTTATGACATGTTAGTTATCATGTAGGGCTTGGTAGGTCTCGTATTATAAGTCTGATACGTTAGTGATCTGAATCTCCTGAATCTGTGCTTCATTTCCACTGGAAGGCCCTCATTTATGCAAAGTTGGCTGGGGACATCTCTGAGGCTTTCTGCTCGAAATTTCTGGATGGACATGATGCCCAATATTAAGCCCCAAGTAAGTGCATGCTCCTAATTAATATTACAAGGAGTCTTCCGCAATGCCACCCATTTGTATCAGCACAAAATATTGTTTGATGCAGGAATATTTGAGTACCACCTGGATCATCAACTTTTATCTGTAGTTGTTACCTCTGGAATCATTATCATCATTGCATACAGCCACTAAATGGTAACTCATATCTATTATAGAGGCACAGAATTCAATAATAGAGCAGAAAATCACAGAATAACTGCTTGAATGGGTAGTACTATCGCTCCCCTGTAGCTCGGACTACCCCTTCAGTTGTACAAAAAAATCCTCAAGAACAGCATTGTATAGGTAGAGTCAATGTTAATACCTGAGGTGATTCAAGCCCTCGTCGAGGATGTTCAAGGCTTTGTCACGCTTGCCGATTCCACGGCAAAGTGGGGTTTGAATTTCCGTTGAAAAGATACCACGACGCGTCACATCCTCGGATGAAGATGAAGATTGGTATGCCATGCAGTGCTATACTATGTTAATTATGGTATGTGTGAGGACTAGTAATGAGCGGAGCTCGAAGTTGAGAGTGTGACAAATTGTGACGTCCGACTGAAGGGGGTAAGCAGCGATAGTACTATCAGCATCCCTAAATACTCCTAAACTCCTCCCGATTTGTTACCCAAAATTCTTGACAACAATATCGAAGCACATTACCAAAGTCTTGGTAGTTCACTTCTGCATAGCCTCTGCACATGCCCAGACTTTGCACATACCAAGATGGCTTTAGTCAATTTTTTGTTCCTTCCCTACGACGAACTAGTCTTGTATTTGCGCCACACCTCGCTTACAAGACCCAGCCGATCTTAGTCGACTATCCACGGAGGCCATCAGTTGGCCCATCCCTCTGCTACAGATTGGTGATAGGTCTTTCTCATCGTTTCTGATTTGTCACCTGTTTTCATGGACATTGACATTGTTCGCCGCTTTTCATACTCCATCTCGGTCCTGAACGACACGCACTGAGGCGTAAGTCTTTTCTTGTTCTCACTTTTACCAAGATCAGACACTTACATTCAGCTTAGTTGTTCTTGTTTTCTGTGTTCTGTTCTAGGTACCTGAATATAGTAGCTCTTTGTCCTTAACGACACGCATTGAGGCTTGCTCTTGTTGTTCTAGGTCAGCAGATCATCAACAGCCTAGGTGTCTACTTTCCTCCTACATCGTCAGCTTTCAGTGCCCTCTCCTTGACAATAACTCCCAACTAACCACGGGCCTCCAAAATAAATTAATCTGTTCAATGCTCTTTGAAAAAATCAGAATGAAATATGAAAATCTTTATGGAAGAAAACTGCATGTGCAGACCTGATTAAGCTGTTCCGTCGTGGTTTCTAGAATCAAAAGGTGTGGCACTGGCGCCTAAAGGCCTAATCAATCACCAAGTCATTGCTGATAGTAGATAATCTTAGTGTGAAACACGCTTTGAACAAACCACGTTTGACTCGTGCGTTTCGGACTGCGCACCTTCCTTCAACCCATCCCTCATCATGGAGATTGTACCAGACATTTTCAAGACAGATAATGCTCCTTTCACTCTGGAGGTTTACAACGAAGGGGACATCACAAAAAGTCTTCTTGACACCTTCGTTCCATCCGCTCCCGGCGATGTTCTAGGGCTAGCGCCAACCTATGGCTCCAAGTGTGCTTTGACAACGCTGGCGATATTCAATGGTACCAAGGGTCTCTTGGTTCGCTTCACTGGAACCAAGGTTAGAAAGAACAAGCGCGTCCTTGGCCGCACCTTCCTTCAGCCACTCCTGCTATCGCAGCATAGGAAGTTGGCTTTTAAGATGGACAGACTAGCGGCTGCTTTATATTGTGATGTGGGCCTGTATATTGCACGTGGAATTGATCTTTTGTCATTGGCAACAGCGAAGGATGGACGAAACTCTTTCAGTGCCTTTATGTCTGCATTAGGAGGTGACCACATGTTGCGCAAGGCAAAAGCTGCGGAGTTGTTCAAGCAGGAGGAGAAGGACAGCTCCGATTTCCGGTACGCTGCTTTACGGGCATGGGCCGCGTATCAGGCTGCATTTTTGCAAACAACTTCTAAACGTCTTCACAAGTCGCCCGAAGTCAATACGATGACCTTAGATACAGAGGTAAGAAACGTATACCTGTGTTGTGGATACCGATAACCTACTGTGACCTAGCATCTTAAGATTATCGCGAAAGTTATTCGAGATGCTGATCGTATTACCGCACTCAAGCCTACCCGACAAAAAAATGAGATCGAAAAAAACTATAGCTACGAACAAGGGAAGCTTGAAGTCAGGTCTAGCCGTTTCAAGACCAGGTTAATGCATCACGCCGACCAGGTATACTATTCAAGCACTTATAATTCGCAGAATTCGCCATTGACAGAAACTCCTATTCTAGAAGATAGAAATCAAGACGACAGGCAAGAATCCTATCTCTGCGAAAGTTACCAGAGTCACAGGACGCGCTGCCTCTCTTATCCTGGATAAAAATTTGCACGGTGAAATCCGATCGGTGACGACAGTGGGTAGAGATGCCCTCACACCCGCTGAAGATCTTCGGGACCAAATTGCCTTGGGAGTCTTGACACTATCGAACAATATCATGCAAAATCAATTCGTCCAGCGCATCTGGCTCCCGTCGAAAAGGGTATCTTGGGCGAATACTCCCTCGTGTTATCTCCCCGTAGCTCTCAACTTCTCGGGAAGAGCATTGAACCCCTCTCAAATCAAAGCCGTCAATGCCATCTTGTCTAATCGAGACGAGCATCGTATCACTTTAATTCACGGACCTCCAGGAACAGGGAAGACCACTGTTATTACGGCTGCAATCACGAGCATCATATCCTCTGGAGACACTGTGCGTACTGTCTGGGTCGTGGCGCACTCAAATGTTGCGGTCAAGAATGTCGCTGAGAAGCTGGCTGATGTCGGATTTTTCAATTTCAGGATCCTCGTTTCTAAGGATTTTCACTTTGATTGGTTGGTTCAGTGTTCTCGCCCAAGTCTCTCAGCTGATCAACATGTATAGGCACGAGCATCTCTACAGCAACCTTAATTCGAACCTTATCCGTTCGGATGCCTTTCCTGATGACGTGCTTGGGACAGAACGACTCTTGCTTGACTCTCGAGTCATTCTTTGCACCTTGAGCATGCTGTCGCACGGCAAAATCCCATTCTTCAGCCACATAGTTCCTCTACAAACTATCATTGTCGATGAAGCAAGTCAGATAGAGATCGGAGACTATCTACCTCCACTGCAACGCTTCAAAACGACTTTGTGCAAGCTCGTATTCATTGGTGATGATAAACAACGTAAGTACCTTTTGTTAAAATGAACATACCTGAACATCTGGTCTTATGTAGTTGCGCCATATGGACGAGGCGAAATTCCAGAGCTTCGAAGCATTTTCGAAATGTCCCATTTGCGCCGAGACGCCATCTTACTTGATACACAATGTCAGAACTTGTGAATCCTCCGCGACGATAGTGTTAACTCATTGACACTACTAGATCGCATGCCCACGCTAATTGGCGACTTCATCTCCAAGGAGGTTTACGATGGCCGTTTGAAAAGCGTACATCCGATAAAGACATGGCTGAGCTGCTCCTTCATCGACATCGCAACAGGACGAGAAGAACAGTCCAGTCACAGTTGGGTGGTAAAATCCTGATTCTATGGTATTTAGGCGATTGTTCGTTCATTTCTCACCATAGAATTTACACGAAGTCGCTATTGCGATGGGCGTCGCTAAGATATTGCATGCATTGGGGAAATCGTTCAGGATAATCACCCCTTATGATGCACAGCGTTCCAAACTCGAGGATGCCTTGAAAGGAACCAAAATTCCTTGGGAAGATACATGCTTTAACGTTGATTCCTTTCAAGGTTTATCTATTCTCTGCGACCTTGTATCTGTTCTCATTATTTAGGCAATGAGGCGGACTATGTAATCCTTTCCGTTGTCCGTTCGGAGAAAATTGGCTTTCTGAAAGATACTCGCCGCACAAATGTCATGCTGACTCGTTGCAAGAGAAATATGATTATCTTGACAAACCGACGTTTTATCGAAGGGGTAGCATCATCAACTCTCATTGGTAGACTCGCAAAGGCGTGTGGTCGTTGCTGGATTGGAACGCAATCTGTAATCAATAACGGGTTCCGTGTCTATACCTAAAGCCTTTTGAGACTACATCTTGATTCTAGTTTGTAATATAGCTTTGATGACCGGCCGGCGTTCGGGTGAAGCGAGGGTGCTTCGACTTATTCACTGAATGCAAGGAACAATGTTCTTTTGCAAAACTATGTGAAAATACAATAAAAATAGTCTAATTGATTTCAACATTTTATTTAAATATTTTCATTAAAAACATAGAAAAAATATTTTAACTGAACTCAATGAGCTGTTACCTCTGGATGCAGTATGATAAGATGTGATGGAGAGGCTCTTTTTTAGCCAGTCTCCAAGTGCATGACTGTGCTCAATTTTACTGTGGCTGTGGATAATGGAAGTTCAATATTTTTTCCATGGTTTTGACAGAAACATTGAAATAAAATTTTGAAATAAATTGGATTATTTTTACTGTATTTTTACATTGTTTTGCAAAAGAATATTGTTTCCTACATCCAGTGATTGCATTCCTCATCAGATTCCTCTGACAAGTATTTTACTACACATTGTCATACATATATTCTATTGATTCCCCGATTTATACTTTATATTGACGAGGCTCAAGAAGAAGAACAAAAATCAAGGTTGCGAGGATGATGGAAAGTTATCTTTTGAATCCGAGGGATGGTTGATCCCAACCCGACTCAGGCAGGAACTCGCGGTCCACGCTCACCAGAGTCACCCCTCACACAGCAAGAAACGACACCGAAACCTTCGCATCAGACCCGCTCACCTGGCACTGAACGCACAGTGCAAAAACAGAGAATTGACAATGACACATTTATCACCCCGATCCGATGTAGCACGACAACGCAACCTGCCACAAAGAGGACAACCACACAGGAACATGGCAGGCCAGCTGCCACGAAACTGGAACCCTGGTGTAACCCATACCAGACACCCAGGTCTGTGAGGGACAACATCTTAGCAAAATTTCGCTCAATCCATGCCGAACTCGAGGAAATATGCCCACAACTGGAACAAGACCCTTACTTGACGAATCAAGAACCGGGAAGTGGACTTGAACATACCAATAGTACACCTATCCGAGTTCAACCCGATGCCAACAAGCCCAAGCGCAGATGCGACAGACCCAACTACAATGACACCTATTGAGCCTAGGAAACCTTTGAAACAGAAACTGGCCAGTACATATACTGATGCTGTCACTAAGACCTCAAATCCAAAGACACAAAAGATTACACCACGCCGACTGCCGGACAAGGCCATGAACAGGCCTCCTGCCCTGCCCCTATCAACTCCTCACGCGCCTCCCCAGTTTCCTCCACCTCGCACACTCATTCTACGAGCAGATAAAGTTTGAGGGCCTCCATCACCCTGTTAAGTTACGAGATCTTATCAATGCGGCTCTCCCTGGCCGCACAAGGATTAAGGCAGTAAAGCTTTCATGCAACTCGAACCTAATTCTATTTCCAGAAGAACCATGCACACCCTCCCAACTTAACATCAAGACAAGATCTGGGCTGAAATATGCAGCTTGGATGCAGATTTATTCAAGATTACAGAGCCACCGTTCTTTGAAGCACCATGGCATTCGATTGTGATCCATCAGGTCCCGGTGTTGGGAAGGAAGCTTGGAGATATTCAAGTGATAGGTTCAGAACTGGCCAAGTGGAATGGCATACCGGACTTGGACATGAATGATGTCAAGAATGTCAAAATACTGTGCCGGAAGGAGGGGATAAGAACTGTTGAGGAAGTTTCTTCCAAGATAGTTGTATCACGGGAGGACATTGCACAGCGCCTGCTGCACAGAGGTGCATTCTTTCAGGGTACCCATTGTAGGGTTTCAAGGTACATGCCCAGGAAGTGCCCACCTCTTGCTTGAAGAATGTAGACGATATTGTCAATAACAACTGACCAGAATGTAGGCAAGGCAAGGAACTCACAAACCATGGGAGGTCAAGCACACCCCGCGCATAGGAACATCATTGGTTACGGGAATTTCCCCGCCCTTAATCTTTGGAAACACTAACTCCATCCATGAGTGGCCTTTGTGCATACTGCGACGTGACCCCACCATCTATATATGCCATGCCCATCTCTGCAAGGAAAGTACTACACAACACTACAATTACTCGTAACTATCACCGGATACTATCACATACTGGCGTAGAGCATTCACACTGCTCTACCCCGCCTCTTGGCTCATTATTGTAGCTTGCCGGCGTAAAACAGAGTATTCATTCATTCTATCTTTGAATCGTCAGAGAAGTTCAAGTTCAACAAATCTTTTTTTTAAAAAAAAAACATGTATTCATTTGAACATATAACACATAGATCTACAATTTTGGCATAAAATTGTCGAGATACAGGTCGTATAACAAGCCGTCTGTTCATTTTAATTTTATCAAGTATGCGTCACATGAAAGAAGCGATCACTTGTTGTTTTCAGTAAATGCAACATCCTCATGCACCAACACAAGAATCGCTGACCTTCCGTGCCAACTTGGCACGTCTCATTACCCCGTTGCGACGTGTTCGCCCTCGTGTGCCATTTTTTCAACTTGCTGCGCATAGGGTTCCGACATTATGGTCGTTGTATAGAGGTTTGCTGAGAGAAGCACCCACTGAAGAGGCACGTCCGTCTTTTTCTTGGGTACTGTTGTCTTCAACAACTTCTGCAGATCAAACAGCGTGTTCGATCTGAATTTCGAAGGAAGAGACACCTGACTGGCCCAGATGCCACAAAACGCGGCCTTGAAAAAGGTTACAAGGTGCACATCCACAATCTTTAACATTCATTTTCAACAGTATACCAACACTTTTTTACTTAGTACCTTGACAAGTTCAAAAAAGCTAATGCAGGTGACGAACGTCTACAAGATGACCTGAAGCGCTATTCCGGTGCTATCAGAGCAAGCAACGAACGGGCTTACTGGTTCTCCCTCGCGGAGAAAGAACGCGCCTGGCAAACCAGACTTGCAAACCGGCCTATTATGACAGGTGGCCTCCTCCGTCCCTCATTTGCGAACCGTCCCCTCCCACGATTGAAGCCCCAACCAGAGCATATCAGCGGCATGATTCGCAAGCGTCGCTTGGCACGCGAACGACGGATGCTGAAACTCGTGGATATCCAGGAGGACATTCAGGACTTGCAGTTTGAGGCAAAGCTCGAGATTGGGGCGGCGAAGCTCGCAGGAAAGGAAATAGAGTCGGTGTATGCTGGGCATATGGAAGAATGGAGTGCGTTGAACGACGTTCTTTTCCCGCTTTTATTGATCTTCTTTTATCATTGTTACAGTGATGCCACTTCGACAACAGCAAGGAATGATTAAGGAAACGTTTGTTCGAGACCAGCGCAGACGCGATGAACCATACTCGCAAGAGATGCTCGATGCTATCAAAGCTGCGAGGCAAGAGAAGATCGCAAACAAGACGCGGGAACTTGAGCGTGAGCGACGTGGAGAAGTACTCCGGCGAACCATTCTGCGGCGAAGAAAAGGCCCGCCTGCACACGTTTTGGCATTGTTAACCCCTGAGCAGCGAAAGATGGACAAGGTCGTACGCAATGTGAGCGAAGTTGGGTATGTGGCGAAAATCAAGAGGCAATTAGGATTCAAGCTGAGGAATCCTGACGCTTGGAAGGCGGAAATTGGATCGCCAGAGGATGAAGAAAGGTTAAGCCGTATGGTAAGGGAGGTTTTAGAGGAGTCAGAGAGACGGGCGGAAGGCACATGAACTAGTCGACACCCAGCGATCATGATGATACTGTTTAACCTAAACGTCTGTGTATAATGCATAATAATCTACAAGGTTTGGAGATATGAATGAAGAAGCCCAGCCAGTAGGTTCTCTCTAGTGGTATCTACGAACAGCTGCAAGATATGCTTTTCCAGATTCACTGAAATAATCGATGAGTTAATCAATGGTAGAAGCTGCGGCGTATGTAGAAGACAAAACTCACCTCAACGAGTTACCTCTCATTAAAGGCCAAACATTTCCGAGCCCGAGGCCGTTACTATAAGCGTAAGCATACACTCTACTGTCCGATTCAAAATAAGAGACGGCAGCGTTTATGTAGTGATTGATTTCATCCTGGTTGGTACATGGAACGAAACCGTTCTTATCTGGAAATAGTAAGTCAGTCTTGCTCTCAAGAGTGAGAATCAAGGACACAAACCGTTGACACAAGCAAACTCTGTCACCCAGATTGGTTTTTTGTACGTATTCCAGTAATGTTCCTGTTGGTCGGTCAATACACCTTGACAGAATCAAGAACTCAAATTTACAATGTCTTTTTTCACGCCGTCGATGCTATTCTTATTGATGTGAACAGCAGTGAAATCCCATTGAGTGGAAATCTTCGAACTGAACTGTGCAAGCCATGTCTCATCTGCTTGTTCTGAACGTAACGACGTGAGCAGTGTCCTGTTTTGAAGGAAATATAGAAGCATACTGCACATTGAAGGGCTCCCCATCAGAGATCCCTTTTTCCCCAAAGGTACAATCAGCCTCTCCCAGCCAGACACGCCTGCAGAAACTGTCATGCCAGCAGACCCAGAACCCGGTGGGCAATCAGGCTCTTCGTAGGCTAGGACATATGGAGGTGGAGATGTTATCTTCTTGAAAGCGACAAGACGTGCAGCGTCGACCGGGTCGGCAGAACCGCCGCCCCAAAGCATAGGTACACCTATTGGCTTGCCAGGTTTAGAAGGATTTGGCGTCCTGAAAAGGTCATCAGAGCCGGGAAAGTGGAGAGAATGATAGTCATACCAATCATACCACCAGCCGATGTGATCTTTGAAAAACGGGTAAGCATCCCCTCCTGCGATACCTGCTTTGATCCCGTTCGGTGTCAGCGAAGCACGCGAAGTCCTCATCGTGGGCTGTGCGGTTTCATCCCTCGTAGGTATCTCAGAAGTGACAGAACCGTCTGTATTGTCGATATCGGATGTATTCGAAGCGTTAGTATCAGAATCGTCCAGTGTATCGTTATCGCTTTCAGATGTATCAGGTGCCTCAGATCGAAACACCAGAGATGTGGGGGCCGTTCTAGAAGTTATAAAACGACTGGGCGATGGAGTCGAGTGAGTAGTAAACGAGTTTGCTGGAAGGGTTGTGGGGTGGTATTGGTGTGCAAAATGGTGGCGATGGTGCATGTTACGGTTACCCAACGAACCGTGGTTGGCAGCCCCAACACCCTGAGACGAAAAGACACAGAAAAAAAGGAAACTTGAAAGATAGTCGAAGGCGACCATATTTGCGCCTGAAATGAGAAGTGGAGGAAGAATGGAAGTAGGGGTGGTTTGAAGACCACTTCACTGGTGAAAGGGACTTTATAATCCGCTCACAGAAGTGCCGGACAGGTGACCAGGGCAACAATGCATATGAGTGCCTTTGAGAAGTTTCGTCGCGAAGCGAAGCATAAACTTCCTCCAAGCTCATGGCGCTGCCATTGCAGTGGCTCCTCCAAAGAGTACAAAGGCGCCGACATTGCAGGACTTGAAACTCAAAGGCATCGTGGCGGCTCTTGACAAGATACGCGGATGTCTAGATCATCCCTTCTCCGAGGATGAATTTTGATGAGAAGGTTGGAAAGACCACAACTGTGCCTGGCACGAGCCTAAATCAACTTTCTGACCTTCCATCATGGTTCGATTGCGCGTTTAATTGTCTTGGAATACAACGAATGCATTCTTAGAGCTTTTGTCAACGGTTTCATGACAGATCGCACCGAAACGGAAAAGTATTAAAGTATTCTAGAGAAGTCTAAAGCAAATTAATGAGAAATCTTGGTCAGAAGAGCCAATGCTAATCCTACCGGATGAACTTTTGGAAACTTCCCTGCTTGCCCGGAAACACCAACTCCAATTATGATCAAATAATACATTTGAGACTCGAAGTACTACAAAGGATCCGTCGGAGTCGCTGGAACCCCTAACCTTGAAAGACATTCAAAGATGGCTGTACCTAGGGGATAGCTTTGCGGACCAGAAGCGTCTCGCCGAGCAAGCACACCGTTGAGTATATGGGATGGGGTCAAGACATTGCTTATAGTCATCTCCTCGGGAACGCCCTGCCCCTTTTGACCCCATCCTTCATAGGATCGTTGCTTTTTGACAGAGTTGATCCCGCCAACAACCAACGACCGCACGAAACATCGGGCTGCCAAGGCGAGTGTAGCATGTGGAGCGAAGTGGCGGTCGATCGCAGCTTGAGTCTTACCAAATTTCTCGACACCAAGCCTCTCGCTATTTCCTGAATTCACAGAAAAACTAGGTAGCTTCAATGTCGAGACAACGTCATGGACAGCCATTGTGAATCTCGGATCGCAGGCTGCAACCAAATGAACAGCCTGAAAGTCCTTCATGTGGACGTTGGGCCCATGCTCAGGCCTGATGGTACTTAAATCCATATGAAGTCGAGAAAGAACATTCACCATGGGCATTTGAAGGACCCTCGGTAGGATGTTGCATGGTAAGGGGACCCGAGGAGGATTTTCTAGTTTTCCAACCTCAGGGCTGTCTTTTGGCTCTGCTCGTGCAGGATTGAATGGTAAGGCAAGCTTAGTCTTGACCGCGGAGGACGTCGTATGGGCCTCGATTCTTTGACCACAGGTTGTACACCAAACGTCATGACTAGTCAAGTTACTCTTGATCTGTATATCAGGATGTTCCATCTCGGGCTTCGTTGCATCAGGCGGTCGGATGAAATGACCCTCCTCTAAAAGCCAACAATACACGTCCGCGGTTGTTAGCGGGATCAAACCTTGCGTTTGAAATTGTCTTTGGATCTGTTGCGTATACGCAGTTTGGATTGCACGAGCACGACTCCACTGAATATAGCATAAGACATCTGATGACGTTAAGCTCAGTGACTCTAATCTTACCTCAATCGCCTTTTTCCTTCCAGGAATGAAGGATTCAAATTGAGAAGTAGAAACTAATCTATACGGAAGTTGTGGCTGATCTTGACGACCGAGTTTTGCTTCTATTTTGTAGGGATAGCATCAGTATTGCCTCATAATTTCAAGTTGATTCACATCCGACCTTTCAATGTCATTGGGAACTTCTTTGCAAGATTCCTCAATATATCAGTGTGATCTGGGTATAACGATCATCGATAAATAGATAAGTAAAAGAGATGGTTGTAGCCCACCTTGCCGGGAAGCAGTCTGATTATCATCCTGGGTAGTTTCAGAAGACATTTGTGACCACTGAGCCTTCAGTCCAATTGGAGGATATCCTTTTTGAAGTGGAAGAAGGACTGTTCCTCGGTCCAACTCAATGTCGACCATCTGTTCATCACCAACAACTGGAGTAGACGATTTTGAGAGGTCCAGCTAACCATTTTCAGAGGAAAGCTACAAAGATACCTAGTTGCGACATACCTCAACCCAATGTTCCAGACAGATGGTCTGATCGGTCAACCCTCCGTCCGAGTTGGACGCACCGCTGAAGCATAGCTCAATTTTGGCCAAGAATGGCTCATCTGCATTGCCGACAACGACAAAAGGGGGGTGCGTGGTTGTCAATGGTGGATCGTCAGGACTCAAGGATGAAAAAACGGTGAGGCGCTTGAGTATAGTAGTTATATGATGACTCTAAAGAAAGGTCCCCTTAGTAGTAGTGGACACTTATTCTGGAAATTACACCTACATAGGAAGGCGCATCTACTGAAACCATCCACTTGTGCGTGCGACCACGACTCGACATCTCACGCTGTCCTAGAGAATTCATCGATCACTACACTCGGCGAGAGCGACGAAAGTGAACAAACCTGGTGGGATCCAAAGACTGCGATCCATGATAGAAATACGAGCCTGAAAGTGGAATCTGCTTCCCGTTGTTCCCATAAGGCCGTCCCGTAAACTCTCGAATCTGGAAACATTTCCGTTGGACTTGTCTGCTTCACTTATTTCACGGGAAATCTGCAAGTTTGGATTGGTATTAATGGAATCCTGGTTTGTACCTTGCTCCCTCTCTGGCTCAAAATCATTTCGGTGAATATAATGCATCCTCCAAGGACGACACAAATGACTGGAAACGACCTTCGGAACTGACGATGCTTCAGCACCATTCGGGGAGTAACCATCGTCATCAAAACCTTCGATATCGACCAAATCATCTTCATTGCCCAGAATCTTGATGCTGCGTCGGGTGGCTTCCTTTCCTAAAAATGGTGCAAGTGCAGGGGTGTCCTCATGCAAACCAAGTGTTTTAGTGAGATTTGAACTTTGAAAATCGCTTTCGAGACGTGATCCTGCGACTACTGTTTCAACATCCCCACCAAGCATCAACTCGCTCACTTGATTAACCCCAACTGCCATTCGAAATAGGCTCCTTATCCCAGGTAGTATACCGTTGGGCCCTAAGCCAACCTCGATCCCCATTTCAACGTCCAGGTCCGGATCCACTACTGCACAAGCCCTCACACATTCGTCATGCGTGCCCCATTCCGTACCGTGTGAGATTCGTGCGTGATTGAGAAGACCTTGTAGAGACGTGAATGACTGCCGAAGGCATTCTGGACATCGCAAAAGATAGGTCTGGACATAGTTCTCATCGTATGGGGGGTTCATATCAGAGGACCGTATATACAAAAACTTTCCATTCGGGTTACGAGGGATTTTTTGTCTGGGTGGAGGTCGAGGAGGCCTTGCTGTGTGCACCGGTGCTGATTGAACATCGTGAGTGAGCTCACGACCGAAAATGATGTCCAGAGGCGCCTCAATCGTAGAAGCGACGTCTAATGCCACATCCTTGAACGAAATTGTGGAACCGCTACTACCTTTGCAAAATTTAGATTCTAAGTAGGAAGTTCTTATAGTAATTGACCTTTCTTTAACAAGTTTTGGAGAATGAGAGCCCAAGAGATTCTCGACTCAACCGTCTCTGCCACTCGACGTTTCAGGGCAATTTCAAGGTCTATTTCCGCGACGATCTCTTCAAGACATTTTTCGGTGGGAGTTCCAACATCAATCTTCCTCCTCTTGCGTGCAGACATAGGAAAGCATAGAAATAGAATTTGTTTTGACGCCTTGGAGAAAACAAATTTATTGGATCGTACAGCCGGGCCGGATCGGACCTGCAGGCCGTCTTCAAAAAGCGAAAGGTATCAGATTTAACCAGAGAAAAACTGCTGAAGCTTATATAATAGTCTGTATTATAGTTACATAGTTTGGTTAATAACAATCTGCATTGAATTTACGTCATATGCGTTAAACAGGGGGGTTACATCCGAAAGATGTAGCAGCATTTGCGTGTAAAAATGTCTGCTGGATAGTTTTGCCAGAGCCCCACATACCTTTAGGTCATTAGTAAATGCTTGTCGCTCTTTGAACACGTCACATATGAACCATACCTAAACATGCCATTGCCAAACATGCAAGGCCTGCGGCAAGATTGAAAAGTTTGAAGTACCACCTTCCTGAGAAGAATCCCTGGGAAACTGGTCAAGAAATACGAAGACAGACGGATTTTAGATAACTCACTCGACGCCAACGAGACCACTGACGCCAAGTATCAATACGCCCACTAGTTCCTTGACCAGGAACATATGCTTTGTCGGCAACCATCGCATCAGTGGTGACATCATACGCAACCCTCAACAGAAAAGGGAAGGTATAACTAAATTGCATGATCGCAACTGATGCTATCAACGCTGAGATCGTTTGAATCTGAGGAATGGCAGAACCGATCACGAAAGCTGAAGACGAATCATGACTCTATTGTTTGAATGGCAATATTTAAACAACTGACCTAATGCCCAGTAAGATGCAACCATGGCTAAGCGAAGATCAGCAATGAGGAAACTTAAATCCGCGTCGACTTACGTGTCCACAAGATTCGACCCTTTCGGGACATCAGACGAGGTCCATTGAACCAACCTTCCACGATATTGATATAAATGACCTCTGATGGCGATCAGCAAAAGCATTGATATAATCTGAAGTTCACAAGTGACTCAACTGATACCAATGTTCCCATATAATCCTGCAGCAATAAGTCCTGATACGAGCGCCAGAGCGTTACCTTTGAGGGATGTTATAGCTGAGCATGCGATGGATCGAGGGGTGTAACTTACAAACAGTTTGCCAGGCGAATATACTAAGACCTTGAAAGGCAAGAGGAAGAGTAAATTGGCCTTGGAATGCCTAAAATCACTGATGAGAAACACAAGAAGACATAGACTTTGCAGATGATGTTAACTTACATAGAAAAATGCTCCATAAAGCAGATAAGCAGAAAAAATCAGGGCCTGAGCCATCACCTATATAAAGTCAACCATGGGCTACTCATATTAGAAAAACAGATGCACGCACCATTCCTTTCCAAAAATCCATCGGACGTCTCATTTCAGCCATCTTTGTGGAAGTTTGAGTTATGCTAGGCTTTGATGATAGTTTGGCTCACCATCTCAGGGAATATCATAGCGCCACCATAAGCGAAGACCTATGAGGAACCGATGAAATTTTGAATACCTGAGACAGACGTGTTGTAAAGGTCTCACCATATTCATTATACCGTTGACCTGTTATATATCATTCAGATGTTTTCGAAAGTAACAAAGAACAGTCGACCTACTTTGTCGAACAGTGGAATTGGTTCAAATGCATGAGTTTTTACAGGTCCTGGTGGGGTACCGAAAGCTCTCTGAGCGGATACAAAATTTGGAGGACTATGAGCGACGACGCCCATGGAGATGAAGATCATGAGTAGGTTGATCCTACCTCAGCAATGAGACACCTTAAATAAACAAACTATCCCAGTCACAAGACCTACCACACGGCACAATTAGCCAGCCATCCGTATTTCTGACCGATTCTGTCAACTCTACGATACGACATTGACGATCCGTCACCTGTCACTCACCTTTAAAGTGCGGATTTGACCGATTATCATTCCCGCGAACGCCCAAATTACGATACAGATCGAAAAGCAAAGCTAAAACTTGAATGTGAGAAATCACTCTATATATATGACCAAAAAACATACACGGTTTTTGCTCATTTGAGAGAGGGACTGGCCATTGCCTAAACAGATTGTTCCAACCTAAGAACGAGAACATTCCGTTAGAAATTAGGACGCAGCAGAAAATGACGTTTACTTACGTTGACGATGAGTTGGATGGTCTGCAGAACTGTACAAACATGACGGGCAGTCCTTCCTAAGAGACGCTCGGCTATATCTGCGTAAGTCTTTAGAGGATATTTTGGAGAATCCAATCGGATGAAGAGGCGCCACAGGATCAATCCACAATACAATGCGGCCACACCCACTGACGAAAACTTGTTACAAGCGTCTTATGACGTCAAAATAATGTCGACTGACTAATAAAGTACAATATAACACCTGTCGGAATAAAATCAGATAAGATATGCGAGCCGAATTGAACGCGAAATACACACCTGGGACCCAGCCGACCTGAGAAATGGCAAAAGGAGCGTTGAAGGGTCCGAGAATATCCGTTGTGATCAAGTAGAAGACAGATGCCCAGGAGGCTGTCCTCAACGCCCGGAATGCATTCATCTTCTCTGAATCTTCAATAACGCTAAGGTCCCTTGTATCATTGACAGTGACATTGATGTTGACATCTTTCGAGAATTTATCCATCCAGCTTTTTTTCTCTTGATTATCTGTTTCGGAATGACCGGCCTCAATACGCCGCTGGATGGCGGCGTAGTGTAGGTATTCTTCAAAGACGATATCCGTAGGCGGTAGCACATACGCTTCTTCTTCCCTGGAAACATCTGGTGAGGAGGTCGACTGCGTGGAGCCTTTCTCGATTGTCTCAGGTTTCGGATCCATAGGTAGAGAACCGTGGGGTGTACAAACAGAATCTAGACGGTTTTATAGGGGATAAAAATAACATCAGACCATGCGAATAGCATGGACCGTAAGGGACCAAGTGCGAAAGAAAGTTGATCCACGGGGCTCAGAAGATAAGAGACTGTACGAAATATGCCAAAGATGGCCGGTTGCGCATGGATTCCCTCGGTTATGAAGAAGAAGCACCAAAATTGAAGCCGGTCACGATGGTCTAGCTTGTAAGACATTTAGATCATGACACCGTTTCATGAGCATCCTCTGAAATGCATCACAGCTCCGACGTGACTCGGGTCCAGGGCATGGTTTAAAGCGCCACAAATGTTGTGGTATACCATATCCAACACTAGGCACTAGTTTTTGAACAAAGGCTTTTACGAAGCACCGTTAACCTAGTGGTGTTTGAACGGTAGGTCGTGTCCGCGCGATATCTCGGAAAAATCCTCTATTCAGTGGAGAAAGAAAATTTTACGGCAGCACATGCCAGAGGTAGGTACATAATGACGGGAATCTTGACATATGTATAATTTCTCTTAAAGAGATAGATCATACATATTTCCGGACGGCGCGCGCGTGATAGAGGGGTATCCACATGCGTTCTGATAGGAAAAGTCAAGCGAATGGAGAAAATCGAAAGCTCACCATGTGATTGCTGCGTGTCTTATCGCCTTTCCCTCGCATACTCTCTGTACCATTTTCGTCTAGCTTCTCAAAAACTCTCAACACGGCCAACCCCAGACTTCCGTAGAAACAGCTTTGAGTCTTCGTCCGAGGGGAAGGCTGCTGTCAGCAAGGAAGACTTGTTCCAGGAGCTCGACAATCATTGGTACAGTTTCTTGTCGTTCGCGTGAGCACTTGGTGGTTGAAGTTTCTTGATTTCCTAATAAGGAAACTGCGAAACACACGTCTTAGAGGGAAAAGCAGTGGTATTGTCGCCGGAAAGCTTGAAGCCTGAAACCCGATGAGACGAGGATGTTCCCAGAACATTGAAAACATTGACATTCAGGACCAATGAGTATCTCCAGAAAAAGTTCGGTTCGAAGCTAGGCATGGGAAGATATCGTGGATTCTTCGGCAACTGCCCACAGCGATGTCATCTGCTTGGTCAAGCTCTTACCAGGTAAAGAGGCGGCGGCGTCCTCGGAGTCATGTTGGGTCATTTGTGTCATAACTGTGCATCGTGATAAACCTTGGTGTACATTTAGAGCTAACTGCAGTTCGGCACACTACATCTTAGACAGACTACAGGATGCCAGAACTCCTGACTATGCCGACGCAACTTTTGACAAAATACGAGGAAAAAATACCAACTTCATTAAAGGACGACTTGAGGTCGGACGATCCATCAAGGAGGGAATCAAGTAAGTCATACGCAGTCTTTGGGGACGTGAGTTGATGAAGTTCTACAAAGAAAAGACGTCACCGAGAGAATCTAGGATGATTTAGAAGTTGACTGTATACCTGATGTTGTGTAGATAGCTGCCAGGGAACCTCGTCGAGCATACCAAGCCGACTGAAAGTATTCAGACGAGGACATGGAGCGAGTAAGTATCACGCATTCTTACCTGTAAAGACGCGTCATCGGTGAGATGGCAAGCTTCATCTGCAACTTTGAATGCGTGTTCGATTGCTGGACGGGGATCCAAGGGGGGAATGCCGTATGACGGAGAAGCCAGCAAAGCAAAGGCCTTGTCAAGCATGAGTATCAATGGTTGTACACAGAGGTGCAGTTCACCTCAGGAAGATGATGTAGCACAGGTTCGTTGTACTCCAACCTTGCGCGGAGGACTTCTTTCAACGTTGAGCCGGTAGGCCGAGATTGCATATGACGTATACCATCGTCAAGCCATGCACGTATGAGAGTCTTCCGAGCCAGGTCTCCAGAACCAAACAAGGCACTAACAGCAGTGTCTGACAGAGGTTGGGAATGCGCCTCAGGTGGCGGCAAGTCGAGAACTGAACGAGCAAGGGCCTCTCGAGTAAAGCCATGTGTCCTGATGAGCGGGACAGACAGACGAAGAAGCCTTGAGGCACTGTTAGCACATTCGGTCAAGGATTCAAATATAATCAGGATTTTAGAATTTTACCTTGACATTTGGCGGGTGACACAAAACTGTCGGAGTTCGGATATAACCGAACTGGATCGCCGATCAGTTTTATCACTCACTTCTTACTCTCAAGTCCTATCCTGGCCATGTCTGACTGGGGTATGCCTCGAAAGATCACACGCCATATCTGCAACTGACAGGTCACGTTGGAGAACAGACGATTCCGATAATGAAACCCCAGCCGCCCCGCAGGCGCCTGCGCCTGCGCCAAAGGTGGTAACAACGGGAAAGGCGAAATGGGAAGGTGAAGACGATGACGATGACGCACCTGTTGTATGTCCTTCTATCCTCCTTGATTAGCATCACACAGTTATTATCAGAGTGATTGGGAAGTCTCATCAGAAGACGAAGAAGAACCAGCTCCTGTCACGACTACGGAACCACCAAAAAAGAGAGGCACTTTGAAGGCGAAACTTGCAGAGAAGGAGGCCCAAAAAGCTGCAAGGAAGGCCAATGGGGACGATGATGACGAATATGACTCGGATGCCGTCCTGAATCCCAGAGAGAAAGCGCAGCGTGATAAGGAAAGGGAACTCAACGCCGATCTTAATAATGCTGCTGAACTATTCGGTGCTGCCGCCCTTGGTGGTGCGCATCCTTTTTTCCGATTTCCTGATGCAAGATCTTCATCGAATGATTCTAGGGACGTCGTCGTCTGAGCTGGATTCTCTTATTTCTTTCCAACCCCGGACTAAAGAGGATTTCCAAACTTTGTCAGCGCGCATCATCGAGTTTATTCTCAAACGACACCAGAATAAACCGCTCTACGCGTCTTTTGTCGAGCACCACGTTAGAGAGCTGGCGCAGCCATTGAAGGATGTCGAAGTGCGCAAAGCAGCCAGTGGTCTGACCACCCTTGCGAATGAGAAGCAAAAGGAGCAGAGAGATAAAGCGAGTGGAAAGAAGAAGAAGGGAGCTTTAAAACCCGCGCTGGGCGTTTCGAAACCTAACAAGTAAAAAGTTCCATCGTGACATCGAGTTTCCGCGCTTATGTATTTCCAGGCACGACACTGAGCTATATGACGAAGCTCTGGATGACTTTGGTACCAATGCTGATGACTTTATGTAGGATTCCCCAGTGGTCTACAGTTGGACACATCTAAGGTCAAAGAGAATGAATTAGGAGGTCTTTCTTGTGTCACAGTGCTCGGATAGTTATCTGTAATACAGGTGATTCTGATTAGATTTACATCTCCTCACGTTGACATTTTCGATCTTTGATACTGCCATAATACCGTATTGCATTCTATCCTCAGCAGTTTAAGTGGAATTGGCAGACATCAAGGACAGCGTTCGCATCTTTTCCTGGACAGTGTGCGACGACTTTCTTGCCCTGCTTCAGATATTTTTCCTCTGTCACCGGTCCCTTTAATGAATTGTGATATTCATGGAACATATCCCATTTTCTTATTGATTGTTAACCGGATGACATGCTCCAGTTAAGGAGGCAGGAGTAGGACACGTTCTCAAGTACTCGAAGGGGGGGATGTCCGTAGCATACTTGGTACGCGACCATATGTATGTAGTACGGCCCCGGTCAACCTCGCACGGGGGAATCTGGCACGTTTATTTGATTTGTCAGCATTGACTACAACTGGAAACGTTTGACTTTCCTCTACACTTGAATCTTGATAGCTCTCTTCCTCTTGCATTCCGTTATAACTTATATATTTGCTCTATCCAGTTCTGTGTTCATCTTACGGAGAGCGCAGTACCCTCGGACAGTTCGACCTACTGCAGGTTCTTTCCTTCAGAGGTCCATACTCCTCTGCATGACCTTGCTCCATGACTACTTCTACCTTAGAAATCAGCAAGCCTTTCAGCGCTTGCTTGATGGATATGCTGACCGCGGGCACTCCGGGGGCGCTCTTAGCAGCAGTGGCGGAAAATCATGGACTCGACCCAGTCCGTTAGCATCCAACGCGGTCTACGATGTCAATGCGCGAGATCGGCTTGGAAGAACAGTACTTCAACTGGCATGCGCTTCTCTGGATACTGTGGAATACGTCAGGATGCTTTTGCGTCATCCTGCTATCAATGTAAATCTTGTTGACACTGAGAGCCATTGGACCCCTCTTCATAGAGCACTCTATAACGCGAATCTTCCGGCCGCGTGCGTTGTTCAAAAGAATACTAGCCTGTTTTTCGTTCAATGATTTTCGTAGTTTACTTCTTCTGCAGCGTTCTGATACAGACAAGTCAATTCAAGACCTTGAGGGATACACTGCCTTTGATCTCTACAATTCCACTCTGAACGACACCAAACCTTTTAGCGGTTCGCTTTTGACAGAACTCTACACCTGGGGAGCAAATAGGTGAACCTTCTCAGTCTGGTAACGTTTCCAGGATTCAACCCTAACATTTTCAACCCAGGAATGCTGCTCTTGGATTTGCAGACGGGGGGGATAGGGCTCAGCCTGATCATGTCAACATTCAGAAAAGAGATGATGATGTCAATACCACGAGTTTGCATCTTGTTTCTCGGTTCTTTCCCATCTGTGTGCGGCAAATCCAGATGTCAAAATTACACACCGGTGAGTACCAACTAACTCTCGTTTTGTGTAGCGGTCAATGATGTTTGAGAAGCGGTAATCACATCCGAAAGTGCAGGTAATCTACGTCTTTGCGGATTTGGCAGTGGAGGACGGTAAGCACACGAAGTTTCATCTGAATTTCTTCCTGAATATGTCGTATAACAGTCTGGGACCAGGCCAACATATGCAGTACAGCCTCAAGCCATTGCATCACTTGACACATCATATCGTGTCTGTTGCGTTAGGTCAGGACCACACATTGGTACTGACTAAGGCGGGAGAAGTTCTCAGTTGGGGATTGAATCGATTCTCGCAGCTGGGATACATCATAGAAGGTTCAGCTGCTAGTGAGTCTCTTGGGAAAGTAGATGAGCCTATACAGACCACTCCAAGGAAAATCCTTGGTCCTTTGAAGAAAGAACTAGTGAAAGGGGTTGCTGCTTCAAAGACCGCTTCAGTTTGTTGGACAAGTACAGATGTCTATACATGGGGTACCAACAACGGGCAACTTGGTACGGACCTTTCATGCCGCATCCTCTTTTTGTGCTGATCGATATGGGGCTGTTTTGTCAGGCTATGATAAAGCTGCTCAGCCTATTCAGATACTTCCTCGTAAAGCAACCAAAGTCACTCAACCTGTGATAGATATCTCAATATCAGTTTGTGTGCTAGCACGAGCTTGTCGCACTCAACTAACGACTGTGTCCAGGATTCTGCCATGACTTGTTTGCTTGAGACGCATGATGTTGTCTGTATCTGGAACGATCGTCACATCAAGATAGTGTGCGTCTTAGAAACATTTGATGTACCTTCTTCGTCTTATCTATATTCAGTTTTCCCGGCCATTCCTTTCCCTCCGAAATACAGCCGTACCGACCTCCACAGGCAATACATGACGCTAAGGTTGCCAAAATTACGAGCTGTGACGACGTCTTTGCTGCCTTGACATTTAGCGGAGAACTCTTTACATTTTCAGTGGCGAATCCCTCAGAGGTTGGCGCAGCATCAGCCAAAGAAAAGTCAGGATTTAAACCGCAACGTATTTGGGCACTCAGAAAGAAGTTCAGTTCGGTCAAGGCAGGTTGATGACCGAACGAGCCATGATACTTTCTTACTCTATTTTGGGGCCAGGATGTCGCTCTCGGTGCTGACGGATCTATCATTGTCTGTACTGAGTCTGGTCATGTTTTTATCCGCACCCGTAACCTCAAAAGCGGTCAGTCGACGTCTTCTGGGAAAACCTTCAAGTTCCAGAGATTGCCGGCGTTACAACGAGTGATCCGTGTTTGTGCAAACAGCGCTGGCTCCTTTGGTGCTCTTCGCGCCGAATATCAACTCAAGCCCATTGAATTAGGCGGAAATACTTTTGCACAAGATCTCGCCAAGATCCAGCCATACCTTGGTGTGCGGACGATCCCAGGATGTTCGCGTCGCGGTTCAGATGTCCTACCTCAGACTTTGCCCATGGCATCACATATACGACACAACGATAAAGATGATTCTCATATCCAAGAGGACATTCACAGACTTCAGCACATATTCAATATTCTTGAGCTTCAGCACGAATCTCTCAAACAATCGGATAGACGCCACAAGTCTGAACCTCAGTTTCCACATGGCGCAGATATATCGATACAGACCCCTTCTGGATTTGTGTTTCCCGCTCACCGAGTAATCCTTGGTACCCGTTCGCTCGTCTTGCGTAAAGTATTGAACGGGTCCACAGCTCAATTGAAAGGATTGAAAATCTCGTTAGAGCTCCCGCATGACCGCCATCCTCGTCTTAGATTCTTCGGATGTCAGCCCATCTCGATTTTGATCCTGCTGACGTTTCTCTATACCGACGAAGTACTGGCGCTGTGGGATCCCAGAGTGACCAAATCGCTTTCATCGTTATCGAGAGAGTTCGCAGTTGACCTTGCGAAGGTGAAAGTAGATCTAAGAGCTCTGGCGGAAGTCTTGGAATTACCAACTCTAGCAACTACTCTAGACTCAGTCATTAAATCTGCTCCCTCTCCTTCGTTGGAGTCTGCAATGCAATGGCTCTTCAATACCTCTCAGACCGGTGACAACGCTTTACAGTCGGGATTAGATCCGGACGTGGTTCTGTCTTTAGCAGACAAGGAGGTTAATTGCCATTCCACCATCCTTCGAGCTCGTTCGGATTTTTTCGCCGACTTTTTCGATGAGAAAGATTGGACAAGAAAGCGCCGAGATGCTAATGGTGTTTTACGTGTTGACATGAAACACCTGAACTGGCGTGTTATGGAGTACGTTTTGAAGTTTGTGTGCTTTGGTGCTGAAGAGGAGATGTTTGCCTCTTTGCCATTTGCAAATACTTTGGATGATGTCCTGGAATTCATGTTTGATGTCATGGCTGCTGCTGTGAGTTTTATCCGGACTCTCGCTTCATTCTCTAACAGCATATCTCTCAGAACGAGCTTCTACTAGATCGTCTGGTCCTACTCTGCTCAGCTGTGATCTTACAACACGTCAACGTCTACAATGCGTGTTTTATCCTTGCAGACGCAAGCCATTTACATGCAGAACAACTCATTGACCGTATCCAGAGTTTCATAGCTGTAAACATGGAGCTTTTCCTGGAAGTTGGCATGCTGGAAGACATGCCTCCTGACCTCGTCAAGCAACTTTCTCAGTTCGCTCGACAAAAGCAGATCGAGAAATCCCCAATTTCTCGATCTGACGTAATCGTCAATACGGTACTGGAAAAGCATGCGGATTGGCTTGCATTGCAAGATTTCCCCGCTCCATTCAGGCAAAGTCAGGGTATCTCGCTCAAGGAATCTGTTTCCCTCAGATCGAATCAAACAGGATCCATTGATACTCCACAACAAGGCCCGAATAATCAACCCCATATGCGCCGCGCTCCTTCTAACGATGACATCTTTGTGATGGATGAGGCAGACACTCTGCCTGCACGCCCTACGCAACAGCTTCCCCCCCTGACTCCATTCGTTGACAATGCTAGCACTCAAAGTCCTGGGCCAGCTACTCCTACCTCAACTCCCGCATGGAAAACAGCTTCTGCCCCACGGTGAGTACAGCACGTTGATCGGGTAGAAAGAAAAAACAAGGCTGGTCTCTAATTCCAATTCTTTACCATTTTAGCGTCGATATGAAAGCTGTCATGGCCGAAGCTGCCAGCGCCACTGCAAGTCGGCAAAATTGCGATACCGCTCGTGGATCCAATCCGACTCTGAATATACTCAGATCTCAGAAGTCTGGAGATATTCGGTACAATGCTAATGCCAGTCAGCAGCAGCAGCAGCAGCCGGGGCCATCTTCGTCGCGGCCTGGATGGCGTGCCCCGTCCGGTCCACCTACAACACCGTCAAAGGAATCCGCTGCTTCCACCTCCGGGTCGGGGACTGCGTCTGGTTCACGTGTTCTACCGCCGTCGACTCCGCGTCGCTCGTCTGGCCCTGCGACTTTGGGTACACCCGGCCTTGGACCAGTCATCACGCCGACACGACAGCCTTCTTCTCCGTCGGCGTCTGGTTCGTCAGTCTCTATTCGACGTGCCTCGTATGTTTAGCTCGTGTTCACCGGCTTCTGATCTACCACTAACATGTGTGCGTGATAGTGGGAAAGCATGGGCACTGCCCCCATCTCAGCCGACCTCTGCAGTGCAATCAACGACGGGTATGTCGTTCCTTGCGATCCAGCAGCTGGACCGGCTCGCGCTGGACGGGGCGACAGGGAAGGATAAGAGGTCGTTGAGGGAGATTCAGGAGGAAGAGGCTGCGTTGCAAGCTGAGGCGGACTTTTTGGCGTGGTGGACTGCGGAGGAGGAGAGGATCAGGCTGGAGACGCAAGCTGCTGATGTGGCTGGGAGGACTGGAGGGGGATCGAGGAGGCGGGGAAAGGGAAGAGCAGACCAGGAGAAGGGGAAAGGGCCGCAGGACCAATTGGGCTCTGGTACGGGATCGGCATCAAGGGCTGGCGGTAGTGGTGCAAAGAGACCACGGAAATCGGGACAAAAGGGGGTTCAGCATGAATTATAATTATAAAGTTTACGATTTGTAGCTATCTAGATTCTACTATATGTTGTATGCATTTCTTCTTGTAATTGGTCTTAGAAGTATGTTTAGTAGAAGACATGGATACAGATACAACACATGAAATAAGTAAATGCGATGTTGTTACAGAATGCAGTAAGGGGTATCGTGAATTAGAAAGTCTACTCGCCTCCACCATTTCTGATACCCTCTTGCTGGGCTGGCGTCAACCTTGATAGTTAGAAAGTCTACTCGCCTCCACCACTCATGCCAAAATCTTTCTGATGCCCTCTTGCTGAGCTGGCGTCAACCTTGATGGAAAGACGACGTCCCACTTTACGATAAGATCACCTTTGCTGGATGCCACACCGTCCTTCCTTATCGGCATACCCTCACCAGACATTGTCAGCTGTTGCCCAGGTTTGATGACACCAGTAGGCAACGCGACCTGCAACTTCCTGCCATCCAGCATTTCCAGAGTCTTCTTTCCCCCTCCAGGGACGCCTGCGAGTGCGTCCACGAGTGGCACAGGCACACTAGCAACGAGGTCATTCCCTTCTCTCGTGAACACTGAATGAGGCTTCTCCTCCACAATGAACACCAAATCCGAACTCTCGCCATGGGCGTTTTCGTTGCCAGCCTTTGGATACCTAATCTTCGTGCCGCTTTTCCACCCAGGGTGGATCTGGATCTCGAGGATCTTTTCTTCCGTCGAGCCGTCGTTCCGCTTCCGGCCGACTTTGATGCGCTTGAGAGCTCCGTTGTATAGATCTTCGAGTGAGACTTTGAGGGGGCGGGTGACTTCGGCGGGTGGGGATGGGCGTGCGTGCCGAGCATGGGATTGGGAGTGCGGCATGCCCCCTGGCATTCCGCCTGAGAAGAAAGTGCCGTCCATCGGGTCGTCCATGAATGGATTTGAACGTGAACGTGATCCTGCGCCATTTATTCCACCTATGCCGCCCATGCCACCACCGAGACCTCCGAGACCACCGAGACCACCGAGACCACCGAGGCCACCACCGAAAATGTGTCTAACGAAGAAATTCGTGAGTGATGTGTGTGTCGTGCGAGAAACCGAAAGACATACTCAAAGATCTTTTCGGGGTCGGATGGATGGAAACCACCGAAGCCACCTCCTGGCCCAGAGGAGCTGAATGTGAATGTGGGGCCACCGGAACC
>QLOM01000919.1:0-54772 GCA_003313785.1 Termitomyces sp. MG148
GCATTCACCCCGTCATCAAGACCATCCTCTGAGGGAGGTTCGGGAGAGAGTTCAGAGAATTCACGGCGTGTCAAGTATGTCAAAGAGTCATGACACCGAGTGTAATGATGGACAGACGACCGTGGACACGTTCGGGCACATCGCAGAGCAAGGCGAAAGTGGGAGAACATGGCCGTCCCCAGAAAAAATTCAAAGCAGTCTAGTCTTTGATCACGTGTTTCCAACTTTATGGCCGGCTTAAGCTCAAACTATAGCTGGAATTTATATGAAGTACCCGCAATAAGTGTGCTATGTCTCTTCAATTTGAACTCTTCGTGTTGAGGTTGGACTTCTGCTACTGCAAGTGTATTTCCTTTTTGGGAATACCGCTCAGTTTTGCTTCCCGACTCAACATAGAGCCACAAGTCTGGACGATCGGTATTTGCTATTCTTTGGGAACAAACCTTAAATATTTTCTTACTTATTTAGGATATCTAAATTTGCTACCCTCAGTCGACTATATTCTACGGAGTCACTGAGGGTGAGTATATTTTCGTTGCTTACTACATGTACGACTACTTACGCACCCTGTAGACTAAAAATCTGTTTTATCTACAGGTAATAAATATCTTAGTCGACTATATTCTACGGAGTCACTGAGGACTAAAACTCTGTTTTATCTACAGGTTATAGGCCCCGTTTTTTTTTCTACCCTACGTCAAGCCACTGCTCCGTACATTGACTCATACATAGACATCACACACCCACACACACCCATAGACATCTAAGATGACATCCACTCACTCGGTAAATCCACCAAACTTCCCTGAAGAAGTACACTTCGACGGAACCAATTACACAACATTCAAAAATCGTGTCCTGATAGCGGCAAGAGTATGAGGTGCCCGCGGATATCTGGATGGAACAATACAAAAACTGGAAGAAGATGACACAAAAAGGGAAGAAAAGGAACCCACCAAATGGTCCTCTAGGACCCCATCCATAGAGGAATGGGAGGAAAGGGATGCATGGGCACTTGGATTAATTATCTACAACACAAAAAATCCAATAGGCTTGGGGATTAAAATGGATGGCACTGTGGCCGAAGCATGGACAGCATTAAAGGAAAACTGTGGCAAATTCTCAGAAATTGTGGCTATGATGGCAGAAAAGCAACTACATGCCACAGAGTTTACAGATGGCATGGACTTCACAAAGCATATCAAAGATCTGAGGGAAAAATGGAAGTCAGCCATGGAAAAGGGTGCAAATGTCAATGATGCAGCTTTCCAAAACATTCTGATTGCATCACTACCAGAATCATGGAACACCGTAGTTGCTGGAGTATATGCCATGAAATTATCCAAAGATGTGATTGCCACGCTTACCGTCCACTAGGACCAAATAGTGCTCCAGAAGCAGAAGGCAGGAGTATTGGCAACAGCTCTCTAGGCTCAGGCAAACCAAACTAAACCAAGGCCGGTATGCGTGAACCCAAACTGCCGCAGAACATGTCATCAAAAATTGCTACTGGAAAGGGGGAGGAGAGGAGGGTCAATTCCCACCTAACTTCTGGAACCGAGTGAAGAAGAATGAGACACCTACCACCCCCTCTTTGACAGCAAATGTTGCCACCACCCTAAACCAACCTGCTAGCAATCCCAAAGCTACAACCACACCCACACAACCACAGATCACCTACGCACTATCAGCAATCCTGCAGAGCCAGGATGATTGCCGAGACAAACTAGCAATGGTCAAGTGGACTGGAGCTAACCTCACAAAAGTCCCTGAGACATTTACTTATGTCGACTCAGGAGCAACCGACCACTTCTTTGTCAATTGAGACACCTTCTCTGACTATGAAGAGCTTTTCAACCCAATAGAAGGGCATGCAGCTCTAAAAGGCGCAATGTTCAGGGCAATAGGCCAAGGCATTGTCAGAAGAGTTTGCAAAATGGCACATGGATTGTCTGAATTAGTTTTCAGGAACACACTGCATGCGCCCAATCTTGCATTGAACCTGATCTCCATAAACAGGTTTGACAAAGCTGGATTCAACATAATTTTTGGAGCTGGATGTGTTAGGTTTTTAGACCCAAAGGGTAGAGAAGTTCTCTGTGGAGCAAAAAAATGGAGGGATGTACCTACTGAGTTTGTTGGAGGAAGCAAATGCCCCTGCTGTAAGGGCGACCTCCGGAGGTTGCGGTTAAGTCACGCAACTGGCAGAGGGAAATCCGAAGTGTATTAGAGACAGTACATATTACAGGGAAGTAACTAATCACCTGGCAGAGGGAAATCTGAAGAAAACAAGTCTAAGGATTCCTCTGCCATGGTGTGGCGCATCAGTACGGGGGCGGGGGCATGAGAACGACTGTACAACATTTCAGAGAAGTCCAACGACTGCAAGGGAGCATCCCGGAGATCTCCGGGATGGCCAGAAAAGGAAATGGCTGGAAAAGGAAGTCCGGGGGGTCCCGGAGATCTCCGGGATGGCTGGAAAAGGAAGTCCCCTGACATCACCCCCCCTTAGAGTGTGGCGTCTTGATGCACCGGGTAGAACAAGTTGCGGACCGCGCGGTCCACCGAGGAGATGGGGTAGATGCCCCGGATTGTGCGGGGAGCCTCAGGGTGACTACGGTGGAAGTTCTTCACCAGAGCAGGTGCGTGGACGTTTTCAGCGGATTCCCAGGAGATGTCTTTGATACCGTAGCCCTTCCACTTGACCTTGTATTGCAGCTTGTGCCGGAATAGACTGCTGTCGAGGATCTTCTCCACTTCGTACTCTGGGCGGTTGTTGACAATGACCGGAGGTGGCGGAGGCAAAGCACGTCGATCTGGAATAGGGTCGTCCGGGGCGGGCAAAAGCTTGACCATGTTGAAGACCGGATGGAGGCGCCGCATGCTGGTGGGCAGCCGGAGCCTGTAGGCCAACGGTCCTACCTGGCGCTCAACCACATATGGCCCCAGTTGTCGGTGTGAGAGCTTTTGGGATGGCCTAGTGGTCACGATGTCGGAGGCGTCCAGGTAGACTCGGTCTCCAGGCTTGTACTGGGGGGTCAGCAAGCGTCCTTGGTCGTAATAGCAGGCCATGTTGTCCTTGGCCTTGGTCAGGGCCGCCTCCGCCTCCTCCTGTGCCTTCCGCATACGGTCAACAAACTCATTGACCATCTCGTTCTCCGATTGTCGTGCATGCGGTTTGAAGCCCATCCGAGGGTGCCTGCCGGTGTCCAGAAAGAACGGAGAGTGCTGCGTGGAGGCGTGGACGTGGTTATTGTACTGGAACTCGGCCTCCGGGAAGAGTTTGTCCCAGTCGTCCTGCCGCTCATTGCAGAAGAGCCAGAGGTACTGTTCCAGTTCCTGGTTGACGCGTTCGGTCTGGCCGTCGGACTGCGGGTGGTAGGCGGTGGAAGTGTGGAGCTTGACGTGCAGGAGACAATAGAGCTCCCGGGTGAAGTCTGCCATGAACTGGGGGCCCCGGTCGGAGATGTAAGCATTGGAGAGGCCGTGGAGCTTCTAGACGTTCTTCCGGTACAGGTTGGCCGTGCCTATTGCCAAGCAGGTCGTGTGCGTTGGAATGAAGTGAGCTTGCTTTCCATACAGGTCGACCACAACCATCACTGCGTTGTATCTGTGCGCATCCGGAAGTTCCACAATGAAGTCAACAGAGGCCACACTCCAGCGCGCCGCAGGTGTAGGGAGGGATTGCAGATGGCCTGTCAGGGGGCGCCGGTGTGGTTTTGTCCGAAGGCAGAGGTCGCAGGTGCTGGTGTAGGAGCCAATGTAGCGGGACATCTGGGGCCACCAGTAGTTCCGTGAGACCAGCTCCAGCATCTTCCACCTACCAGGGTACCCCGTGACACAGGAGTCGTGGTGCTGCTCAACAATGCGCCGACGGAGCTCCGGGTTGTTGGGCACATATATCTGCCCATGGAAGGTGAGGAGGCCGTCCTGCAGGCCCCACTCGTCCGTGCGTACCGACTTTGTACCGGAGGGGCGCCCCAGATGTAGCGCTAGCGCGGCCTTGGCAACCGAGTCTTCCTGTAGACCTTCCTGGTTTCCCCGACATATGTCCCGGAGAATGTTGATCTCGTCTCCCTGCACAGCTACCCCTTCCAAGGCACAAATGGCAAACAGCTCCGGGCGGAGGAGGGTGATGTTATCATTATCTCCTGCACCGGAGCCATGGTCTGCGTGCCTGAAGAGGGCGTCGGGCTTCCCCATGCTCCGGCCTGGCTTGTGGTGCAGCGTGAAGTCGAAGTTGGCAAGGTACAAAGACCACCGGGCCTGGCGACGGTTCAGCTTCTTGGCCGTCCAGAAGTGTTCCAGGTTCTTGTGGTCAGTCCAGACTTCAAACTGGTGGTGGGCCCCCTCGAGGAAGTGGTGCCACTCCTCCAGCGACCGGATGATTGCGAGCATTTCCTTGTCATGGATCTCGTAATTTCGTTCCACGGCGTTGAGGCTCTTGGAGTAGAAGGCGATGGGGTGCTACTTACCATCCTCCGGAGACTGCTGGGATAGGACTGCACCGGTTGCAAAGTCGGAACTGTTGGCCTCGACGCGGAAGGGTCGGTCGTCATCCGGGAAGAGCAGAACGGGCTTGGACGTGACGGCAGACTTGAGGGCGTTGAAGGCCTGCTGCTCCGCATCGCCCCAGGTCCAAGGGACATCCTTCCCGGTGAGGTCAAAGAGGGGATGCGCGTGGTAGGAGAAGTCCTGGATGAAGCGCCGGTAGAAGTTCGTGAACTCCAGAAAGGCTTGTACTTCCTTCTTGCTCTGGGGCTCCGGTGATAAGACCGGGGCTGGGCTCAGTGCAGCAAAAGCTATAATTAGCGACTTGTGTTGATAACAGTTTGGCGGCTCACTCAGGCGACCAGGCGCGACGCGAACGACACATGACTAGGCGACCACGGGATGTTTAGCGCATGGGACTACCAGACCACGGGACTCGCTCACCTGACTGACACACACATGACCTCGGGCTCGATAACAGGTCACCGATCAAAGATAGCCGGCACCTTATAAGATTACGCGTTTAACGACTTGCCGACGGCTATCAGCAGGGTGCCACTTCTTCAGCCCCGGTGCCTGGCGATTAGCGACGCTTACCTTTACCGACGCTTAGCGACCTTGGCGACGCCAGCCCCCCTTGATGGTTTCAGACCCCAGGATAGTCACCGTTTATTTGACTGCTTTCAGTGCTCACTTGGTGACTTAGCGCTTGCCGACTGATAGACGCCGCGGGTTAGCTATTTCACATTCTATTCTTCTTGTCATAATCCGTTCCCCATTTTGTTACTTAGCGACTTATAGTTTAATTAACACGGCGACTTAGCGCCTAATAAATATTGTACATATTTTGTCTTAGGAGCATCGAATTCCATCCCCACAGTTCAGATCACAACTTGTGCTCACTAAGTTCCTCAAAGTCGCCAAGGGACTTACTATCTTTACCGACTACGCTAAGCTTGCCGCTTCTTTGCCAGTCTTGCCGACTGTCTAGGTGCTATACGAGCACACTTCGACTACGTTACGTCGCCAAGTCCTTGCCGACTATTGGCACCCTAGCGCCTCGCAGGCGACACGGCTTAGATCGCTAAGCACCTTTCTTCCTTTACTAAATTTTCCTTAAACAAACTAAGTCTCTGGGACCCTGCCCGGACTCCCTCTCAACTAGCGACCGCCCAACGCATTACCTTCCACAGTAGCCAGGTACCGTTTACCCTTGACAGTACTTAGCGACTTTTGGGCGTCATCACCGGCCACTGCATCACGCCAGCCACTTTCACCAGGTCCATTTCCGCCATGCCATGGGAGATGATAAGTCCGAGATACTCAATGCGCGTCTGCTCGAACTTGCACTTCTCCGGCTTGAGGTACAACTAGTGCTGGCGGAGACGGTCCAGGACGATCCGCGTGATCCGACAATGCTCTTCTAGCGTCTTGGTATAGATGAGGATGTTGTCGAGATACACACAGACTACTCCGTCCGCGGTCAGGTCCTGGAAAATGTTGTTCATCATGGTCTGGAAGGTGGCGGGGCTGTTGGTGAGTCCGAAGAACATCACTAGAGGTTTGAACAGCCTGCGGTTGGTCTGAAACGCGGCCTTCCACTCATCTCCCTCCTGGATGCGCACGTTGTTGTAGCCCCACCGGACGTCCAACTTTGTGAAGTAACGCGCACCCCAGAGGTTGTTGATCAGTTCCGAGATGAGAGGGAGTGGGTAGCGGTTCTTGACAGTCATTGCGTTGAGTACCTGATAGTCTTGGACCAACCGGAGGGAGCCATCCTTCTTCTTGATGAAAAACACCGGAGAGGCCATCGGAGACTTTGAGGGGCAAATTCGTCCTGACTCCAGATTCTCCCGGAGGAATGCATCAAGCTCATCCTGCTCCTTGGGTGTGAGCGGGTAAACCTTGCAGTTGGCCGGCTTTGAGTCCGGCAGGAGCTCAATGGCATGATCCCACTGCTTGTGCTCCGGGAGAGAGTCAAACGAGGCCTTAGAGAAAACATCCTTGAAGTCGTGCAAATGGTTGGGGATTGCATCCCAGAACGTCTGGGGCTGGGCGTTGGCTGCAAAGGCCTGGGCCAGTCGTTGAGAAGTGGTTTGGCTGGCCCGGATCTCCTCCGCCACTGGCGGGGGTTGTAGCGTAGTGGCGTAGATGCGGTCTCCTACCTCGATGGCTTCGTCCGGAAGCTCTGGGTCCTGCGTGGGTAGGAACTCTCCTTCACGTCCCTCCTCCTGACTAGGGTTTCCTCCGCTGTGCCTGTCATCCTCGTAGAGGGCCTCCCTACAAGGGAACGCCAGAGGCGGGGGATCCAGCAGGTTGAGATCAGCAAAGGGGAGGTGACCTACGTGGCATGCCCTGATAGCTGCACGTTCTCACATAGCGGTGCGCCGCTCCTTCTTCACTTCTTCTGCGCAGGTCGCGCAGCGCCAGAGGCACCGGCTCATGCTCACCTCCCCAGTAGCCCAGTTGATTTCCGAGTTGTGCTCCTGGAGCCACGGGAATCCCAGGATCATGTCCTGTTTATCGATGCTTGTGACGGCAAAGGTAGTGCGCTCCGCATGGGACCGGTAGCGAAGAACAAGGTCCACCACAGACTTGATGGACTCCGCTTCGTTGCGGGTACTGTCAACGTTGTCTCCAGATGCGCGGTCGCCGTTGTAGACATCAGGGGTTGCCAGGCGCGGGATGTTGGAGCGCTCCTGTGCCGGGATGGGGGATTGCAGAGCACGTGGGCGCTGCACCGGCGGAGTAGGCGGCAAAGGGTTAGGTGCCGCCGGGGCAAGGCGTTCAAGGAGGGTACGGAGAGAGTCGGAGATGGTGTCGGTGGTTTGTCAGAGGTGGGTGAGTTCGGCGGAGTGCTGAGTAAAGGAGGCTTGGATGAGTTGCACCTGCATTTCTAGGTGGAGCAGGCAGGTCCAGGCTTCCTCGCCGGAGGCGGCAGCGTCCGGGAGTGCTTTTGGAGCGGCGGGCTGAGACATAGACAAGGCAGTGCTTAAAACCGGTGGAGGAGCAACAAATAGGAGCCAAGAGGTGTTTGGCGGCTATAGGGGGCTACCAGACCAAGATTAGGAGACTTGTTCTGCTGTAAGGGCAACCTCTGGAGGTTGCGGTTAAGTCACGCAACTGGCAGAGGGAAATCCAAAGTGTATTAGAGATAGTATATATTACAGGGAAGTAACTAATCATCTGGCAGAGGGAAATCCAAAGAGAACAAGTCTAAGGATTCCTCTGCCACGGCGTGGTGCATCAGTACGGGGGCGGGGGCATGAGAACGACTGTACAACATCTTGGAGAAGTCTGACGACTGCAAAGGAGCATCCCGGAGATCTCTGAGATGGTCAGAAAAGAAAATGGCCAGAAAAGGAAGTCCGGGGGGTCCCGGAGATCTCCGGGATGGCCAGAAAAGAAAGTCCCCTGACACCTGCAGCCCTAGTTGCTTAATCCCAGATGAAACCGACAACTCTAGAGGTATGGCATTGATGTTTTGGCCACACAAGCGTTAAAACAATAAAGGAGGTGCTGGCAAAGAACTTAGTTGATGGTCTAGTGGTGAAAGGTGACTTATCTGTGTCAGGACTCTGCAAAGATTGCATCTATAGAAAGCATGCATCCAGGCCATATGATGGAGAAGTCATGCCAGAAAGTGCACCAAATGACTGTGTTCATATAGACCTTTGGGGGCCGTCAAGCACAATATCTCTTGGCAGAGCACTGTATATGATGGTAGCTGTTGATGGCGGCTCCTCACACATGTCTGAATACTTTCTCACCAGGAAGTATGCTAGTTCCACATTAACTGCCTTCACATCCTACTGTAAGGGCAACCTCTGGAGGCTATGGCTCAGTCACACAGCTGGCAGAGGGAAATCCAAAGAGAACAAGTCTAGGGATTCCCTATGCCAGGAGTGATGCTTCCAAGGCTCCAGAAGCATGGGAAGTAACTGTATAGCATGACAAAAGCCACAATAAAATTTATAATCTAAAAAAGGAAAATCTCCAAAAATAATCAAAAACTCGGAAATTGCCATTGTCAGAGGTCATGCACATGTCTCATGTGCTTGCTTAGTAATTTGGAGGCTAGCATTGAGATGACTAAGCCTCTGGAAGTGTTGGCTACACTTGTTTGAATGATAATTAAAGAATCAGAGCACTTCAAGGGCTAAAAATAGTACTAATAGATAGTGTTGAAAGAATAGAAGCAGTAAAGTAAAAGAGTGACAGCAGAAATAAGGAAATAAATAGAGGAAGAATGAAGGAATAAGGAGTGAAAGAAGGGAGAAATGAGGAGTCCCCTGACACCTACCACCTTGAGTCTGAACGCCAAACAGGACAAAAACTCTGTGAGGTTTGTGTTGATGCAGGGCAAGAGTGGGTAAATGAAGCATGGACTACCTACTTGATGGGTCATGGCATTGTATTGAAGGTAACCACCCTGTACACCCATGCTCAGAATGGCATAGCAGAACAAGCAAATAAAACTATACTTGAAGGAGTTAGATGCATGCTCATGGAAAGTGGATTACCTAAGGACCTGTGGGCAGAAGCCACGTCATTGCAGATCTACACCCAAAACCTACTCCCCTCTACTTGACACCCTGAAAGTATTCCAAAGGAAGTGTGGACAGGAAAGCGGCAACGGATTGACCACCTCAGACCATGGGGCTGTCTAGCATGGGCAAAGGTACCTGAAGAACTCATCAGGTCAAAGCTGGACCCTCGCTTAGTGAAGGCACACCTAGTTGGATATACAAACAGTGGCTACAGACTGTTCAGCCAGGGATTGCAATCTATTATCACATCGTAAGATGTCATATTCAAAGAGGGAATTGGTCACCAATTCCTCACAATACTGAATAATCCCAAGAAAGATATACTCCTTACAGCCACACAAGTACCAGACACCCTCCTTAATGCTACAAATAGCGTCCTACCTGCTTGACAACCCATGGCACTATGAATCAGGGCCAACAACTCACTGATCCATTCAAACCACGTACCTGATCCCTTCAGCAACCAAGCACCTATTCAGGCAGTGCCTGGAACGCCACTCCCTGCTGCTGATTAGCCTCTTCAATGATCATCATGGTTAACACATCCTACGCCAGCACTGTTGGCGGTGCAAGAGACTCTGCAAAGGGAACGAGAAGCAAAAGAACAGGGAGATGATTGGGCCATGGATGGGAGTGTACCAACAGTCCTTCAAGTAGGAGGACCGTATGCTTACCTGGCTGCATTAGCAAACCAAAAGGAGGGGAGTGATGAGTACATACCAAAAACGTATGCAGAGGCTATGAAGAGACCCAACCTATGGAAACCAGCAATGGATGAAAAACTGGTGATAATGGATAACAGGGGGGTATTTGAGTTGGTGGATGAGAAGTTGATACCAGCAGGGAAGAATATAGTGGGCTGCTGCTGGGTGTTCACAAACAATTACAATGCAGAAGGTGAAGTCACAAGATGGAAGGCTTGATTAGTGGCAAAGGGCTTTTTGTAGATTGCAGGTGCACTTAGTACCAGTGCACACTACAATAACAGCAAAAGAGCTGTTATGGGTATACTTCTGCAAGATTGTGCAGCTGCATGGACTGCTGAGCACTATTGTTAGTGACTGAGACTCAAAGTTCACGTCTCAGTGGGTGGAGAGACCTCCACAAATTACTAAGAGCAAAGCTCCTGATGTCTACATCCTCCCATCTGCAGACTGATGGTCAGATCAAGCAAGCTAATTGCAGTATTGGTCAGATACTGAGGGTAGTGGTATGCCCCAACCAGCGTGATTGGGTGGAGCAGTGTCCACTCACTGAGTTTGCCATTAATGCGAGCATATTGGAGACAACAGGGTATGCTCCATTTGAGCTGAATGGAGGGTATATGCCTTCTATGATGCATGAGATATGCATGGATGTGGTGGTGCATAGAAAAGTTGAGGAGTTTGCCAGACAGGCTCTGAAGAACATTGCCAAAGCTCACAATGCAATTATTGAGGCATGTGTGTTCCAGGCAAAGGGCACAAATGTGCGCCAATGAGATGACCCGTTAATAACTACTGGAGCGTTGGTTTATCTGTTAATGTGTAAACTGAGGCTGCCCAAGAAACAGGCAAGCAAGCTCTGCCAAAAATGGGTTGGACCGTATTGTGTCCTGAGTGCAGAACCATGCACATCCAACTACGTGTTGGAGCTGCCAATGGCGCTCTAAAAATGGCATATTGTTCCAAAATTTCATGTGTTGCTATTGCAACCATATGTGGCATCAGATGACACATTTTTTCTGAATAGGGCAACACTAGGTCTCTATGATTTTGGCACCAGGGACAACAATGAATGGTTCATCAAAAGTATCATTAGACACTGTCACATGCCTAGGAGCATCTCTCAAAGATAGTGCATGGAATGATGAGGCCTTCACCCCTGCTTTCTTATGTGGTTCCAATGGTGTATCCATCCATGGCACCACCGAGGATGATGCCCTATTACTCAACATGGATGGGAGCCTGGAGCATGATGCCCCAGCAACTAGCCATATCGGCAGTGCCATGTTCCCCCTCTGCTGGCGGTGCCAGCACAGAATGATGCTGCTGAGCAGCAAAAAATGAGTGAATCAACAGCAGAGCCATCAAAAAGGCTCATGCACTTCTTACTGAGACAGCAGCTGAAGATGCCGCTATCAGACAACAATAAGATGAGATAGAGCGAGTTGCATGCACGTCAAGACAAAGAAAAAGGGAGGGCAATCAAGCCTACCCATGGCCAGGATGCAATCTTGGCCAACTTATTGCAGCATCTAGAGAACAATGAGTACAATGTACCTGCTGATGCATCATTTTTCTGCGATGCAGAGGCAGTACTCATCAATCAAATGATTGATGACTTAGAACATGTGCATACACAGTGCACCACAGATCTTGCTATTTCTACCATGCATAAGCAGCAAGCTTCTCCTGTAAGGGCAATCTCTAAAGGCTATGGCTCAGTCATACAGTGTAAGGGCAACCTTTGGAGGCTATGATTCAGTCACACAGCTGGCAGAGAGAAATCCAAAGTATATTAGAAAATGCATAGGTAACACTACAATGACTACTCATCTAGTAGAGGAAAATCCAAAGAGAACAAGTCTAAGGATTCTCTATACCAGGACTGATGCTTCTGAGGCTTTAGAAGCATGGAAAACAACTAAGGTGGCTAACCTTAACCTAAATAGTGAAAAACTTGGACATGGCATGTGACTCGGTAGTTACTGGATCACATGCAGCTTTAACATGTGACTTGGTAGTTGCCAGATCACATGCAGCTTTAGCATGTGAGTCAGTAGTTGCTAGATCACATGCAGCTTTGGCATGTGATTCAGTAGTTGCTAGATCACATGCAGCTTTAGCATGTGACTCAGTAGTTACTAGGTCACATGCAGCTTATTAAGTAAGCTAGAGCGGACAGAACCAGTAAAAGAAGGTAAAAAAGAATTATACTAAAGGTAAAAAGATAAACAAGAAAGAAAAAGAGGGATAAGAAAAGGATATAAAGGACAAGAAAAGGAAAGAGATGAGGAGTCCCCTGACACACAGCTAGCAGAGGAATATCCAAAATATATATGAATGATACAACCATAACTACTCACTTGGCACAGAGATATCCAAAGAGAACAAGTCTAGGGATTTCCTATGCCAGGAGTGACACTTCCAAGGCTTTAGAAGCATGGGAAGCAACTGTACAGCATGACAAAAGCCACAATAAATTTTATAATCTAAAAAAGGAAAAATCTCCAAAAATAATTAAAAACTTGGAAATTGCCATTGCTAGAGGTCATGCACATGTCTCATGTGACTTGCTTGGTAATTGTGAGGCTAGCCTCACAATGACTAAGCCTCTGAATGCTTACTAAGCCTCTGGAAGAGTTGGCTACACTTGTCTAAATGATAACTGAAGAACCCTCAAGAGCTAAGAATAGTACTAATAGATGGTGTTGAAAGAATAGAAGCAGTAAGGTAAAAGAGTGACAGCAGAAATAAGGAAATAAATAGAGGAAGAATGAAGGAATAAAGAGTGAAAGAAAGAAGAGATGAGGAGTCCCCTGACATCTCCACCGAGTTAGGATACCAACTCTAGTAAGAGGGCACGTTGGCAAGGAGTAGCGGACACATCCTCCTGCTCAACAATGTCAAGCGTCCCCATGTTTGGCCAAGAGTCTGGCCTGGAGCAAGACATTGTGCCCTATGATGATATTGTTGCCCTAGCCGGCCCTTGGCTGCTTGAGTGCCTAGCTTCAGGTGCATCTGAGGTTGCATCATTGCGACCTGATTCCATGGTATCAACCACGCACTCTGGAGAGCAGGGATCAGTCAGGGGAGGAGTTCTCCTCAAAGAGGCCAGGCCTATGGTGCCTCGGCATGATTGCTGGAGTAAGCAAAAGGACAATTGGCAGGTTCAAGTCATTACTTTTGCTGCAGACACGCAGAAAAGTGCACCATGGAGTACTCTTCCATTTTTATCTGCAGCGCTTGTGAGGAGACTCCTGCCAGTGCTGCTATGCAGAGTGTGGGCAATGGACCCATGTAATGATGATACCCTGTGAGGGAGATTGCTCTTGTCTCTGTCTGATGCCAGCTCCTATGATGATCCCAAAGTGTCTTGCTTGTGCCAGTAATGATGCCCAAAAGTTGCTAATCACTGTCCGAGTAGATGATAAACCTAGCACCTCACAAATGAGTAGCGTCGGGTGGTCGCTAGTGTTGAGAGAGTCCTGGGCAGGGTCCCAGAAGCCTAGTTTTTTTAGTGTGGTTTGGACTTGGAAAAATAAAGGAGTTGCTTAGTGATTTAAGCTGTAAGCCTGCAAGGCACTAGGGTGCTAGGAATTGGTAAGGACTCTAGCAATGTGGATGTTGATGATAGTGTGCCCATATGGCACTGTAAAAATAAAAGTTGGCAAGCAAAGTCAGTAAGGTAAAGTCAGCAAGACTATATCACTTAGTGACTCTGAGGACTTAGAATGCACTGAAATGTGATCTGAACTGTGGAGCGTATGATTTGATAATAGCTAAGACAAAATATGTACAGTATTTATAGATGCTAAGTTGCCATGTTAATTAAACTAAAAGTTGCTAATTAATCAATCAAAAAAAAATAATGACAAAGGCAATGGAATGTGAAAGTCGCTAAGCAATGGCGTCTGTCAAGTCAGCAAGTGCTAACTCAACAACCTAGCAGTGAAAATGGTCAAATGTGCGGAGACTGTTGCTAACCATTAAGAGGCCTGTCTCAAGTAAGTCACTAAGCATCAGATAAGCCATAAGCATTGCTAAAATTGATCTGACATCAGATCTTTGAGAAGCAATGAGTTTTGATAAGCGTTACTAAAGGTCCTAGAGTCAGCTATTTCTGATTGGAGATCTGAATGGGAGCTGGGCTGAAGTCAGGTGAGCATCAGGTGATTGCAGAGTCAGGTGGTTGCCAAGGTCCTGTAGTTGCTAAGTCTTGTAATTGCCATGTAACCAGTAGATTGTCATATGACTGCTAAGTCAGGTGTTCACTAAAGTCCCATGGCCGCCAAGTCAGGTGGTTGCTAGGTTCTGTGATTCTATTTATCATGTCCTGTAACCTGAGTTTAATTCCTGCATGCTGCAAAATATAAGTCACTAAAAATAGCACTAGTGTGCTGAGCTCAGCCAGAGGCTTATCATTGAGTAGCAGTGCAGCAACATGCACGCAAGCAGTGCAACTAGGGCTGGCAAAATAAGATAGACCGCTGGCAGAAGCACTGGGACTAAGTCAAGGCTGCATGCTTTGAGGAATTGAGTGAGAGAATTTCCAATGCCATTGGTGTCCTGATTTACAAGGACAAGATGGTTGAGTGTCAGAACTTGTTCTTTGGAGTGGGCCTGGCACTCCACTTTTGACCAATATAATCTTTGTTGAGATGGATGCTCGTGCTGCTCTGGTCCATGAGGCTGCCAAGCCAGGCAACATTGTTCAAGTCCCTTGTACTAAAGTGTACAAGGTGGCCCCTAGAAGATTCTCTACTAACCCTTGGGAGCTGCAAAGACTCCATACTTTAGTAAATAATTCATTCACTCCATTGCAGGAGCACCAGACTGGCTACCTTCTGCTCAACAAGTTCAAATGGGTGGCACTTAACTGCTACTCCACAGCCCAGGACAGAACTATGTCTCTGCTACTGGATGATCCCCAGTATGCCACCATTACGGTGCCATTTGCTAGCATAGAAGAGCAGGAAGCTGTTTTGTAACTTATTGTGCCTTTGCAGTTCTATTGCCACAAGAATATGGATAGGATTGCCTTTGTGGGCAGAAATATTCCCAATCCAAAGCAGCCTTTTGCTTTAGATTACCTGGGCTCATATGCCCTTCTGTATGGGCATCCTGGCATGCCCAATGTGTAGACAGAACTGGCAATTAACTGCACCATGCATATTCACTGGTGCAGCCTATTTGGCTTTGCCCTGGCATGGGTGCTGTGCTCTAGCCAACCATTAAAGACAACGGTCCATTATCACCTAGCATATGTATTTGTGCAGCCAGGACTTTATCATGAAGCCATTGCAAAGTGTGAAAAAGTAACTGGGCAAATATTTGAGCCCTTTTCCTTCAAAGACACTGACATGAAGACATGTCAGGTCAACATCCTGTAAGGGCGACCTCTGGAGGCTATGGCTCAGTCACACGAGGGAAATCCAAAGTATATATAGGTAATACAACAATAACTACTCACTTGGCAGAGGGAAATCCAAAGAGAACAAGTCTAGGGATTCCCTATGCCAGGAGTGACGCTTCCAAGGCTCCAGAAGCATGGGAAGTAACTGTATAGTATGACAAAAGCCACAATAAAATTTATAATCTAAAAAAGGAAAATCTCCGAAAATAATCAAAAACTCAGAAATTGCGATTGCCAGAGGTCATGCACATGTCTCATGTGACTTGCTTAGTAATTTGGAGGCTAGCCTCGAGATGACTAAGCCTCTGGATGCTTACTAAGCCTCTGGAAGCGGTGGCTACACTTGTTTGAATGATAACTAAAGAACCAGAGCACCTCAAGGGCTGAGAATAGTACCAATAGATAGTGTTGAAGGAATAGAAGCAGTAAAGTAAAAGAGTGACAGCAGAAATAGGGAAATAAATAGAGGAAGAATGAAAGAATAAGGAGTGGAAGAAGGGAGAAATGAGGAGTCCCCTGACACATCCCCAAGGAGTCTGCCTTGTTATTTATCACCACAGATGTGTTATGCATCTTTATTCACAACCGTGTCCCAGTCAGCTGGGTTGACCACATACACATACAGGGTCATTTATTTGACCCATATCTTCTTTGCCAACCACTGGTTACAGCTCAAGGCAGCAGCTGTGGACGATGCTTGACGCCACCACCTCGACACAATGGGAACTCCTCCATCAATTGCAGAGTGGGATGGTGTCAGGGGACTGGTCTCTGGACTGTGTCCAACCCTATTCCAAGCTTAGTCTGATGATACGCTTATTCTTAGCAGATCCAACTGGCCACTTGACACCTTTTTCCTTTTTGTCTTGTAGTAGTTAACCTTGATGAGTCATATGCCCAGCCTTTACTCAGCATCAATTATTGTTAGTCATACTCCTTTACATACCGGGGCCCAATTAGTAAACAGTATTAGTAATAGCACAGCCACCAATATAGTATATATAGGCAGCCTGTGAGATAGAATATCTCTAGGCTGAACAATAGCAGTGTTCTTCTGGCCTATCCACCGAACCGACCATAAGCTTATTTAGTGCTGTCCGACCCTTTGTTAGCCTTGCTTGCCTCTTGTTCAACTCCTGCCCGCCTCTGTGCTCACTCAACTCTTGCTTGTCCCTTGCATCACTGACTCTGTAGAAGCAGTTCTGCAGACATCAAGCGCTCCTCTTACAGATAAGTGGCGCAACACTACCAACGAAGACTGTTATTGGTTGATGCTGCAGCAGCAGAACAACTGCTGCATCTACTGCAATGCAATCTGCAACGGAATGTATCTGAGCATTGGGCAGGATCTCCATGCATGCAATCTATGAACACATAATTATGCAGTTGAAGTGGTACCACTTAGTGGCCTAGAGGTAGCTCCAGGTGACTTATACATTGACCACTTGTTGACGTTGTTGCCGCTCTGGAACTACAAGGATTCTTTATCTTGAGCAGGACCCTCAGAGACTCAGCTCATACCAGCCGCCAAGGATAAGCTCTTTGACTACAACATGGATGATGAGATGGCCAACATCTTCCAGGCAGTAGAGAGCTTGCCAATTGCTTCTATCTCTGACTTACCAACAGCATGACCGTTGCTGTGTGTAGACCACAGTGCGATCTAATTGGGGGGTGTGTAGCGGAGTGGCACCTCGAGCGCCTCATTTTTATTAATATTATTTATATACAAATACATACAGTATAGCTAATCTAATCAGCTTATTTTTTGTTTAGAACTACATTGTCAATAGACCAAGACTGGTCTAATTCAGTGGAGTCTGAATATTAAGCTATAAAAACCATAACTACTATTACAGAAGAGCAAGGTAGGGGTTTTGCAGAAATGGACCATTCAAGGAGTGTGTGAGGAAGTAGTAAAGTAGTGTCATAATAATTAAATTGGAGATATTTTGGCATGTTTCTCTTAAAAACTTTGGTTCTAGATGCTCTAAGAGTACTCTGATTTTTTGTAAGCTCCTTCGCATTGACGGCAAGCATGTTTCTAGTGACAGTTATTCTTGAAATTGCATCTTGCAGGCAAGTTCCAATGACAGCAGATTCCCCAAGGTCTGGCAGGCTGGGAGTTGCCATTTGGTTTTGTGTTTGCCTCCTCTTCTGCTTCCAGATCTATGGAAGTTGATTCCACTGGGGTCAAGAATCAAGTCATACAAGTCATCAAACATTGATCTGTCTGTAAGTAGCATTCTCAAGTCCCTGCTCCGACTCTGGATTGGACTGCTTTCTCATATTCAATGACACAGGGATGCAACGAGGTAGGTCTAGCCAAGAACAGTCCAACAATGTATGTATTTATAGTGACTTGCCCATTCAGTTCTGCAGTTGGGCCAAGCAAATCCAAGTGCTTCTTCATAAAGATTGGCTGCAACTGTCCATTGTCCATGGTCTTTGACTTTCCTAAGTGGATTGCTGTGACCAAAGACAATCTCACAGTCTCCAATGCATCCTTGATTTTCCTTAGAAGATCCAATATGGTGGATAGAGCTATAAATTTGATGTGTTGTCTGATGTCTGAAGGGTTTTTGAGGTACAATTGGAGGAGTCTATGATTTTCAAGACATCTGGGATCCTCAACCTCTCCAGCAAGCTTTTCTTCTTCAAACCAAGGAAGCTTGTTTTCTGAGACTTTATGTTTCTTAGTCTTCAGTTTATTGGCATCAGATTGAGACCCTTGCAAGGTCTTGCTGCCATGACCATCATCTTTGAAGTGCTTCCTAAAGGCTGTGTCTTGTTCTTGGGTGAGCTTGCCAGACACAATGGTATCTCCTCTATTTGAGTCAAGGTTTTGTTGGATTCCATTGGTTTCAGCTTCTTTTCAAGGCATAGCTCTCTGTTGTCTAAGTTCTTCTTCCTTTTTGATCTTGTTGAGTAAGGTAAGGTAACTCTTGACAGACTCACATCAGGATTTCTTTTTCAGACTTGATTGGTTGACAGTATAATTGACTCTTGTGATTGTCTTGACTTTAGATATTTGTCCTCATCAAAATTGGTCAACAATGATCTCAAGTTCATCAAGGACTTTTCTCTCCTGATTGGAGTATTGCAAGATTTCTGGAGTTGCATTCCTAGGTGTTTTGCCAGTGTAGGTCTGGCTTCTAACCTGTCTATTAGAGTTTTCTTCTCCCATACAATGCTCTTCTGACAGGGATAAATCATGGCAACTCATATGTTTTACTGGATCTGAGAGACAAAGGAACAATTACAAAGCGTGGTAGCAAAAAGAAAATAACTTGCAAGTCTGTGTAAACTAGATAGTGACTTTTGACAATGATTTATTGTAGTAGATGAAATATCTTGCCTAGAGAGCAATTTGAGGCAATGTCTCTAAAGGAGCCTAAGCTCAATTGCTCTTTAAGAAGTGGTCATGTGAAGATCTGACTTGCATGCATTGGTCTCATGAAAGTAAAACTTTAATACTACAAAACCATAGAAAAAATATTGTAAACAAACTTAAAATAGTATTTCAATGGTACTTGGAATACAATTTCAGTAGAAATAAAAAAAAAATTATATTTTTTTAATTGTTTTAAACAATGTCTTTATGATATTTTGGGCCAAAAAATTGAAAGAATATTTTAATGTTAGGAGGAATACTTCTGCAAGAGAAAGGGAAAAAGAATTGAATCAGATCTAACATAAGAATGAGGAATAGAAAAGTGAAAAAATGGGAGATTCATTGGGACAACTGCCACTAGAATGAGAAAGTGGCAAAATAGAGGTAAAATTGGCAACTTCAAATTGCCACTGCCACTGCCATTCTCTCATTTCTCCATTTTGCCACTGCTACTCCCATCTGAGCACTTTCCCATTCTCCCATTTATCTATGCTGCCACTCCTATTGTGCCACTTTCTTATTTCTTCATTCAAGGTGCCACTACCACTCCTATTTTGCTACTTTTCCATTCTTCCATTCTCTCATTTCTCCATTTTGCAACTGCCACTTCTATTTTGCCACTTTCACATTCTCCCATTTATCTACGCCACCATGCCTATTTTGCCACTTCCCTATTTTTCCATCTATTTTGCTACTGCCACTCCTATTTTGCCACTTTTCTATTCTCTATTTTGCCACTTTCCTATTCTTCCCTTCTTCTACTTTTTCATAATCCACTTCATTCATTTTTCCAAATCCAAAATTGCCAAGATCACTTTGCCTTTTACTATTTTCTCACTTCACCTCCCCATATCCACTACTGTGGCCAATGGAGCAATCCTCTTGTCACTGCCAATTTTTATCATATACCTATAGAGCATTGCCTTTTGGCAGCATTCAATATATATTCTGATTTCATTCCTTGAGTCACATGACAGACTTATGTAATTATTGAGCATTCTTGATACTCACTTGCAGAAAGTGACATCATATAGTCATGTGCAACATTGGCAGAGGATCTAGAACTGCTAGCAAAGATCAAATTAGTGCTGGGCATGGGTGAATATACTATTTACTATTGGAATAGAACAGTGCAAAGTGGAAAACTGGCAAAATAGGAAAATAGTGATACGGCGGCTCGCCGTTGCGGAACACTAAAACCAGTAACATTATACGGTATAAGACAAAAATATACATAATATGTCTAAAAACAAGGCTGAAAACCGTAAGCCAGACATACTAGACAGCCAAAACCTGTAGGCTGGACATACCGTAGTGTTTCCCGCCTCCCAACGAGTCTGAAACTGGTCAAACGAAGTCAAACGGTGCATAATTCGTCGAGTTATAGACAAACCTTCGAGTAGTGATGGATTGGTGATAGCCGAGGACTTCCATCAATCAATCATTGATGATCCGGAGTAAGATCTTGATGGGAATGATAAGCGAGCTGTGGCTGTGCCAAAAGAAGCTGATTCGATCACGGAGAGATCCGCAATCAAAGATAAAGCTGAAAATAGCACGGCACTCGGCGGCCATCAAAATAGATTAGATTAATGGCTATCTAATCTCGGATCAGGATCCGAATACCGAAATCAGTCTAAATTAAGGATTGATGCAATCAATCAAAGATCCCGGATCACGATCTGCGATCAGCGCATCAATTCCATCAAACCTTCGTAACTTTCCTTCCCGGAGCCCTACAGCACTCAATTATAGTGCTATCCCGCCCCCCTGGGTACCTCCGGACTCCCCGGATCCGCGCGGATACAACAGAAGGACCCTTAGCGGGTCCCGGATGACGGAAACGCGGAAATCGGAGGCCGGAAATAGCCTGAAACCGGCTGCCGGAGCAAAAACTTCAATTCAGTAAATTTTATTGAATTGACCCCTGGATGGCTCAACCTTTAGCCTATACCCGGACCAATAGGAGGTCTGTGGACACGCCAATCACGCGTGGTCCGTGCGCAGGGAAAGGGGTATAAATAGGACAAGGAAAACCTGTGCAGCTCGGGGTCCCCAGGGAGTGGACAACTTAGGCTAATCAGTAAAGTACTTCAGACCAGCTTTAATAGAGCTTATTGCCTACATTTGTGTGAACTGAGTTCACTCAAATTAAAGCTTGAACTTTGTTAATCTAGTGAATAAACCATTTGTGTGGCTTGGGGTCCCCAGGGAGTGTGACTACTTAGGCCTATCATTTAGTTGACTTTACTAGGGTCGCTTTTTGGTATCTTTTTAGAGACCATTTATATTGTGGACTACTTTGGTTCATTATAATAATAAACTAAAAACTACAAAAACCATTACAACTTCATTACAAGTGTGAGTTTCTGTGTCATAGCCCCACGAAACTCGCGAAAGTAAAGTTTAGTTGTCTACACTGATTAGAGTCCCTCTGATTAGTTCAACAAACCCTACATTTTGCATCAATAGGAGTGGCAGTGGCAAAATGGAGAAATAGGAGAATAGAAGTGGCAGTGGCAAAATGGAAAAATGAAAAAGTAGCAAAATGGAGAAATGGAAAAATAGAAATTGCTGCTGGGCATGAGTAAATATACTATTTACTATTATGACATCTATTTTTGCCAGATGGACCTTTTGACTAGCATAGGAAAAGTGGCAAAATATAAGTAGCAGTGAATGGAGAAATGGGTGAATGGAAGAATAAAAAAGTGGAAAAATAAAAAAATAGAAGTGCTAAAATTGTGGCAAAATAGAGAAGTGGCAGTGGCAAGTAGCAAAATAGAGAAATAGAAAAATAGGAGTGGCAGTAGTAAAATGGGGAAATAGGAGAATGAGAAAATGCAAAGTGGCAAAATGGAAAAATAAAAGTGGCAGTGGCAAAATGGAGAAATGACAAAATAGAAGTGGCAGTAGCAAAATGGAGAAATGGCAAAATAAGAGTAGCAGTGGCAAAATAGAGAATGAGAGTGGCAGTGGCAAGTAGCAAAATGGAAAAATGGAAAAATAAGAGTGGCAGTGGCAAAATAGAGAAATAAAAGAATGAAAAAGTGCAAAGTGGCAAAATGGAAGAATGAAAAAGTGGCAAAATAAAGAAATAGAAAAATAGGAGTGGCAGTGGCAAAATGAAGAAATAACAAAATAGAAGTAGCAGTGAGTGAATTGACTTAAGATTAATCCTATTTTGACAAGACTTATATAGTAAAAAACTTAAAAATTGCTCCAGACATCACAATATTGCATTTTAGTGTCTTATGTGACTTGCTTAGTAATTTTTGAGATAATTTCAGAGGTTCAAATGGGCAGAGAGTTGAAGGATAAAGAGAGAATGGAAAAGTGGTTCATCCAGGACTTCTCCCACCATGCTTGCCCCCTCTTTAACCTCACAAAGAAGGACATTGCCTGAGCTTGGAGAGACGTAGAGCAGCAGGCTTTCAATGCCCCCAAGTCTGCCATCACCTCCAAGCCCATGCTATTCTTTCCCAACAATGACCAACTCTTCCAAGTGGAGGCAGATAGCTCTAAGTTTGCAACCAGCATGCTCTCAGCAGTTCTTGGAGGATGGTAAGTGGCACCTCATTGCTTTCTACTTCAAAAGCCTCAACACCGTTGAGCAAAACTACAAGATCTCCATGACAAGGAGATGCTTGTAATCATTTGGTTGCTGAAGGAATAGTGCCACTTCCTGGAAGGAGCCCAGCATAAGTTCAAAGTCTGGACAGACTACAAGAACCTGAAATACTTCTGGACAGTGTAAAGGGATGCTCTATTATGGAAAGCCAGGCAGACACATCAACCACTCAAGCCTACTACCAAGTGGGGCAAGTATCAAGCAAGCACAGTGACAAGCAACTGGCAGGCAAGAAGGCAGGCCACCAACAAGGAGTGGAGCAGGAGGGCGAGAGCAGAAAGCAAGATCGTCACTGAGGAGCTCATAGTAATGCTAATGTGTAGATCCAGAAGCAATGCTATTGCTAGGACTGGGGATGTTCCATCCACCAGTCCTACTTATATACTACATTGGATACACTATGACTATGGTGTATTGACTAATAGAGCCAGTATGTACTAAGCATTAATGAGTAAGCAACAGTCAGCATGAGTAAGCCAGCCAATGGCATAAAGGCCTGCTGGCAAGTAGAGTGGGTTCGAAGACCAGCTGACCTGCCAAGTGTCAATGCCAAGACAAGAATAGAGCAGAATAGGGTTAGAGCAGTCCAGATGGTGGCTAGATGTGGGTGCCAATGTCAACACAGACTAAGCAAAGCTAGAGTGGACAGTCCGAGGACCTGTCCTCTGACATCACTCCCCCCCCTCAAGGTCCGGTGACCTGACGAACATAGCTTTGTGGGTGAGTAGGAAGTGTCACAAAAGAGCGGAGTAGAGTGGGTGGCTAAGGAGTGCACCAAAGAATGCTGGTTTAGGGCAGGTGTAGTTGTAGAGTACAGTACACATTGTAAAGAAGTGGCTGTAGTAGAGAGTTTGGCATGACAATCAGCCAAGAGAAGGAAGAGGTTGAGCAGTGAGCAGGCGACGAGTGATATAATCAGCAAAGGGCAGGCAGACCGCAAGAACCAGTGCCAACAAATGGCAAGAGTGTGCTGAGGACTGGTGGCTGAAGAGGAAGCAGTGGTCATTTGCCTTGAGAGTGAGCCAACACAACCAGGAACCCTGGACCAGGCCACAACTACTGGCAAGCAACAAGCATCAAGTGAGCGGCTGAGGGCAAGCAAGAGGCAAGGGGCGGGCGCAGCAGGGAGTAGACAAGGCAGGAGTATGAAAGGGGCACATAGGGAGGTTGTCATGGAAAATATGGTAGGGTCAACACCAATGAAGGTGTGTAGGGAGTAGAGTGGATGCAGCAAGCTAGGGAGGGGCACTGCGTAGGAGTCCTAGCAACCTGTAAGGGGATGCTCTATTGTGGAAAGCCAGGCAGACACATCAACTACTCAAGCCTACCACCAAGTGGGGCGAGTGTTGAGCAAGCACAGTGGCAAGCAACTAGCAAGCAAGAAGGCAGGCCACCAACAAGGGGTGGAGCAGAAGAGTGAGAGCAGAAGGCAAGGTCATTACTGAGGAGTTCACAGTAATGCTAATGTGTAGACCCAGAAGCAATGCTATTGCTAGGACTGGGGATGTTCCATCCACCAGTCTTACTTATATACTACATTGGATACACTATGACTACAGTGTATTGACTAATAGGGCTGGTATGTACTAAGCACTAATGAGTAAGCAACAGTCAGCATGAGTAAGCCAGTCAATGGCATAAAGGCCTGCTAGCAAGTAGAGTGGGTTTGAAGACCAGCTGATCTGCCAGGTGTCAATGCCAAGACAGGGATGGAGTAGGATAGGGCTGGAGCAGTCTGGATAGTGGCTAGATGTGGGTGCCAACATCAACACAGACTAAGCAAGGCTAGGGTGGATGGTCCAAGGACCTGTTCCCTAACAAACGGCCAAAAAGCTCAACCATCAACAGGCATGATAGTCCCTGTACCTTGCTAACTTTGATTTTACACTGCACTACAAGCCCAGTAAAAGCATGGGAATGCCCTCTCAAGGTGCACCAACCACAGCTCCAGCACAGAAGACAACGACAACATCACCCTTCTGTGCCTGGAGTTATTTGCCATTTGCGTGCTCAAAGGGATAGTGGTTCAGAGAGACAAAGTCAACATACTCCAGGACATTTGCCAAGGTAACCAGGAGGGAATGCCAGAGGACTTGGTTGCTAAAGCTGCCTTGGTGCTGTGCTTGGAGCATCTTTTTAGTGCAAAATCCATATGCACCAACAAGTGAGGCCTACAGGATAGACTCTTCACTTTCCAGAGACACATATATGTGCCAAACAACCTGGAGCTTTGGAGGTGCATTGTTGAATAGCACCACAACTCCTGCATTGCCAGACACTCTGGTCAATGGAAAACACTGGAGCTGGTCTCCTAAAACTACTGGTGGCTGCAAATGTCATGCTACATAGGAACCTATACCGGCACTTGTGATTTCTGCCTCTGGACAAAGCCCCACCAATGCCCCCTGACCAGTCCACTGCACTGCCTTCCCATGCCTGCTGCATGCAGGAGCATGGCCTCTGTTGACTTCATTGTGAAACTCTCAGACATGCATGGGTATGATGCCATTATGGTTATTGTGGATCTTTACAGTAAGCAAGTGCACTTCATTCCAATGCATATGACCTGCTCTGCAATGGGCACCACCAACCTGTACTGGAAGAATGTCTGGAAACTCCATGGTCTTTCCAACGCCTACATCTCTGACCAAGGCCTGTAGTTCATGGTGGAATTCACCTGGGAACTCTGCTACCTCCTACAGGTCAAGCTCTACATGTCTATTACCTACCACCCACAGTCCAATAGACAGACCAAGCACATCAATCAGGAGCTAAAACAGTACCTCCAGCTGTTCTGCAACAAGCAGCAGGACAACTAGGACAAGCTCTTTTCTAAGGTGGAATTCCAGTACAACAACCATGTCCATGTGTCCACGCAGGTCTCCCCGTTCTTCTTTGACACTAGCTGGCACTCCTGGATGGGCTTTGCACTGAGTATATGGCAATCAGAGAATAAGCTGGTCAACAACTTTGTTGACTGCATGCAGAAGGCACAGGAGGAGGCAAAGGCCGTGCTGACCAAGGCAAAGGATGACATGGCCTGGTACTACGATTGAGGATGGACTCTGGCTCTCCAGTACAAGCCAAGGGATTGTGTTTACCTAGATGCTTCCAACATCACAACTACTTGGCCCTTGCAGAAGCTCTCCCATTGGCAGCTGAGACTATACATGATCAAGCACCAGGTGGGACCCCTTGCTTACTGACTCCAGTTATCTGTTGGTATGTGTCAACTGCACCTGGTCTTCAATGTGGTCAAGCTCTTGCCTGTCCTGGGCAATTCCATCCCTGGCTGACAAGCTTCTCCTTTGCCACCTCCGGTCCTTGCTGACAACAGAGCAGAGTACAAAGTAAAGAAGATCTTGGACAGCCACCTATTCCAATGTAAACTATAGTACAAGGTCAAGCAGAAGGGCTATGGTATTGAGGACAACTCCTGGAAGCCTACCAAGAACGTTCATGCACCTGACCTTGTCAGAGACTTTCACTGCAGCTACCCTGAGGTGCTCCAAGTCATCCATGGCCTTTATTCTATCTCCTTGACTGACTATGCTACCCACAATCTGTTCTACCTAGTGTGTCAAAATGCTGCATTCTAAGGAGGGGAGTGATGTTAGGGGACTTTCTTTTCCAGAACTCTGGAGTTCTCCAGGATGCTCTCATGCCCTCCAGAAAGTACTGTACAGTTGTTTTCATGCCTCTGCCACCTGCACTGATGCGCTGCGCTGTGGCAGAGGGATCCTTAGACTTGTTTTCCCTCTTCCAAGTGATTAGTTGTATTTCCTGTTGTACTATACTGTTTCTAATAAACTTTGGATTTTCCTTTGCCAATTGTGTAACTTAGCCGCAACCTCCAGAGGTCGCCCTTACATTGGCTGTATTTCAAACCATGTATCATTGTGTTTAATCTTTGTCCAAATTTCTTGCTGAGCATTGACCAAATTCAACAGCATTTATGTGGTACTCTGGACATCAGTAGTGTGCCTACTACTCTATATATGTTCATTTTCTCTCTCCTCCTTTCCCTTTTGGGCCTGTAGAGTATGTAATTTGTATCCATGTCACTATAATAAATTAATCATATGCTATGTTGCATTCAGAGTGAGACACACATACCAGCAAGAGTAAATCTATATCATAGACATTATGATGTCTCTTCTTCTGAAGTTTGGGATGTATATCCATATGGGCATAGCCTAACAGTCTGATAATTGTTTAAGTGGTCAACAAGTTTCATATTGTTTTTGTTATGTGCAATTTCAAGTAATGTCTTTCCAGTGTTATCTCTGACTGTTCTGTCCCAACCACTGTCAAGCAAACACTCTATGCAGGCCAGTTGCTGAATAGGAATAAAATGATCTTCTGATATATAATAGAGTACATTGTGAGATATTGATTTGGCACCATGATCCAAAAGATATGCCACCACACCAGAATTCTTTGAAGACCAAGCAGCAATATCAAGTGGTGTACATTCCCAGACATCTGACCACTTTGCCAGAGCAGACACCAGATCTGGTTTTTGTTCAACAAGGGCAATGACAACATCCAAATTGCCATAGAGGGCTGCCCAATGCAATGCAGTCCAACCATTTGAGTTATGCCAATTGAGGTCTATTCCTTGATCCTCTAAATCATGAAAGTCTTGTGCATCCCCAAATTCTGCACATTGAAGCAAAAATTTGTTCCATTCACTGTCAAGTTGAATCAAGTGACCACTCAATCTTAGAAGGTACTAAGATAAGGCATGATTCTTTTCATGAAGTGCCTGCATATAGGCTTGTAAGAGTGCATCCATTATCTGTTGTTTCCAGTTTCTCAAATGAGGAGTAGATTCATCTACTTGAACTTCTTCAAGAGGGACTTTCATTAAAGCTGCAATAAGTCGGCCATCAGTACTCTCTCCAATTTCTTCTTTCTTGGAAGATGTTGAAGACATATCTGGCAACCTTGATAGAGCATATGTGATCATAGAGACAAAAAAGTTGTCTTCTGAGTTAGAATAGATATCTTCCAGATACTGAGGCATCCAAAAGCGAAACCCTTCATCAAGCAAACCACAAGTACCTTCCACAACAATTTCTTTGATGGACTGGTTAGATGAGTGGTTGAATACCCAATCTAAGGAGTTGCAAGCAAGATTACGATTTGATACTTGAATTTGCTCTTCCATTTTGAAAGACCCTCTTGGACGTGGTATAAAACGTGGCTTGTGATGAAGCCTCAAGTATGCATATTGTATCCTATCAAAAACAAAGACCAAAGGCTGAGCCAGAGAAAACATAAAAGGAATGCGATAAGGACAAGCAATATCAAGAGCTGGAATCATGGAAGATCCAAAGTAGAAGAGAAATGTGAAAGCAGTGATCCCAGCAACAACTCCACATATTGAACGAGACAATTGTGAAATGTAGAGAGCAAGCCCAATAAGAAAAATGGCAACTGAGCAGTGTAATATCAGTGGAAGAATTTCAATGATATCACCAAGTTTCCATTTCATAAGTCCCTCAAAACGGAATTGGCGAGTTACAGCACGGGTTCTGGCACCACCAGGTACAATTGCAGTATATGCCTATTCATCAAGTTAGATGACTGCATGACAAGGTGAAGGAAGTGAACAAACTTGAATCCACTGTTTTGCAAGAACGGACAGGAGGGCAGTGGACAATGAGAGAGCAAGACTGGTGAAAAAGAGTCCATTGACCCAGATATCAATTGAAGTGTGTGTCCGGCTTTCAGGACCTAGAGATGCTGCTGGTACAGCATTGATGCTTGTTTTATTCCCGGCGGCCCTCAATAATTGGTTGTTTTCAATCAGTAGGAATACCATAATCTGCGAGTCATTCGGTTGGAGGGCTTGAGATGTTTGAGCAACAAATGTTGTGACCACTGCCGAGAAGAGCGCAGCCTATATTGTAATTGAGAACATGAATTATGGACGCAAGTGTGGCAACTCACAAAAACGAGGAGGCCATCAATAATGTTTCGAAAGCCTTGAATCATGTCCATATCATAGTTCTCGGCTTCGTCGAGATAGACATTCCAGACACGCGCATTCTCCTTTGCTTCTTCGCCCGGTTTCTCGGGACTGTAGATTTGTGTGTAATTGTAATTACGACCACCTAGGAACAATAGTATATGAGTTGAGGTTCTCAACAGAAATTACAATGCTACCCAAGTGAGGAATTCCAGATGTTGTAGGACCCGATGGATGCAAGAGGCTCGCCATTCTGAGGGGAAGAAAGACAAAGGTAAGGCGCTGTTCACAGCAATTCACAGCTGAGCAGCAATCCCCAGATTATACGTACCACCGCGTGCCCGCTGACGTAAACGCCTCTCATGGAGACGCCTTCGCGCGGCTTACCGTCCGCGAGCTTCAATGTGAAGAAAACAGAAGTACTGCCGATAGGAAACAAAACATTCCGGGAAAGAGTCCACACCTCACGCTGCCCCTATCTTCTAACTCCCAGATTATACTTCCTTTCCCTCTCACAGTACCACCGCGTGCTCGCTGACGTAAACGCCTCTCAGCATGGAGACGCCTTCGCGCGGCTTACCGTCTCCGAAGCGCGCCTTTGTCTGTCTCCCTTGCCTGAACCCAGTGCCTGCGCGTCTTTCTCGTTTTCGCCCACAGATTTCACACGTGCTTGCTCGCCCGCTCCCACGCTCCCCGCCAGTGCACCACTTCCATGTGCCTCACAAAAACGCAATCCTCCCTGATATCTCTCAAAAGAGAACCAGCCCCCTCCCTGTCTTTCTCGCCCTTGCCCATCTCCACACTCCCCGCTGATGTCTCACTTTCACTCATGGGCTTCACAAAAACTCACTCTTCCCTCATGATCAAGTTCCTTGGCACCCTCTCGTGCGAGAACGGCCTCTTTTTTTGACTGTGTTTCACTTCAGTTCGTGCCCGTGTGTGGTGCGGAAGAGGAAGGGTGTATGTCCTGATGAGAGAATTGGCGATTCCGGAGTGAATGTGAGGTAAGGGGAAAATTTCGAAGTTGTATATCATCTACGCCTAACATAGATTTCAGTCTGATGCTTCCGTTATCCTTTTCTGCCTCAATGACCCGCCCCTATTTCACCGCATACGTTTCGTGGAGAACACGCATGATCTCATCGACATCGGGGCATACACGGGCCAGACTGCTCTTTCAACCGCACCTGATATTGTTTCCTCTTCGAGTTGCTTCGTCGACCAATCGTAGCTCCCATACAAACTTTTCTATGTTGACCTTCCTTGGTCTAGTTGCACTCTGCGCTTCTGATATGCTGCCGGTATGAGGAGCATAGAGAAAATCTTACGATGCAAAAACAGATGAGGAGCGTAGGCATTGCGGCCCCTTCAATTGGGAGTGGTGGTTTGGATCGTGGAGGAGACAAGAAGCGTGGCGCGTTTGTAATTGTCCAGGCCATCCACGTCGCATCTACGTATGTGTACCCTGCCCTTGTTATGGATATCCTCAACTACATCTATCTTTTATTTGACAGGGCCATCGGGAAAGCTCTCCGTGATTGAATAAACTCATGATCTGAAGAATCAAAGAAGTCGCTCAGTATGACACAGATGCTTAGCCTGCTCGATCGCGTGGTATGTAGGAAGGATGGAATGGCTGCTTTACCCACTACGTCAAAGACTGAGATTCGTTCTGAGTGGCCGAGAAGAGGGTACGTTTTCGGTACCTTACAATAAATGTAAGTGTGGTGAAGGTCCGATGCAGGGACCAACGATTGCATGTGCTTATTAATCTTGCTGTTTGGGTTGCGTATAACTAGCATGTCCTCAATAGAACATAGGAGTCTGGCCACAGGAGCTGGGTTCAGAAGTAAAGGAATACAATTACACGCCGAGTGCTCAGCATGGAAAATCGATCGTTCTCTGATTCCTCGGCCATAGGACACCTTTCTGATATTTACTGTTCGCGATTGCGCACGGTTGGCCGGAGATTCCTTCCAAAACTACCGCATTATCATCCTTTCCTGTTCCCAAAATGCGGACCTTCTTGATATCGTGATATATGTTTGTTACTTAGTCACTTTGGGAATCTGGTCGTATCCATCCCAAGCTCCGTGTAGTATCATATTTTGATTGCTTGACCCTAAAGGTTTTGTTCTTATTGTCTGTCAGTTTATCTTATTTTTGTTCTTTACAGATCTCATGTCTGACAAATCCCTCTTATATGCTCTGGAATAATAACAATGAGCTACCTGACTCATGCCTTTGGCATGGGCCTTGCGTAGCTCGTTGGGGGCTTTGCCCCCAAACCCCCTCAAACTCAGTCTCTGCCATAACCTCACTGTGTTTGGTTATGGCTCCACATATGTACAATTACTCAGTCTCCACTACAACCTCACTTTGTTTGGTTATGGCTTCACATATGTACAACCATTCAAGGCTTAGATCTAGCCTTAACTGTCAGGGGACAGGTCCTTGGACCATCCACCCTAGTCTTGCTTAGTCTGTGTTGACGTTGGCACCCACATCTAGCCACCATCCAGACTGCTCTGGCCCTATCCTGCTCCATCCTTGTCTTGGCATTGACACCTGGCAGGTCAGCTGGTCTTTGGACCCACTCTACTTGCCAGCAGGCCTTTATGCCATTGGCTGGCTTACTCATGCTGACTGTTGCTTACTCATTAGTGCTTAGTACATACCAGCCCTATTGGTCAATATACCGTAGTCATAGTGTATCCGATGTAGTATATAAGTAGGGCTGGTGGATGGAACATCCCCAGTCCTAGCAATAGCATTGCTTCTGGGTCTACACATTAGCATTACTGTGAGCTCCTCAGTAACGACCTTGCCTTCTACTCTCACCCTCCTGCTCCACCCCTTGTCGGTGGCCTGCCTTCTTGCCTGCCAGTTGCTTGTCACTGTGCTTGCTCAATACTCGCCCCACTTGGTGGTAGGCTTGAGTGGTTGATGCGTCTGCCTAGCTTTCCATGATAGAGTGTCTCCTTACAATTTGATCCCACAGGCTGCCTATATATACTACATTGGTGGCTGTGCTATTACTAATACTGTTTACTAATTGGGCCCCAGTATGTAAAGGAAGCAAAGTTGAACTGGGAACTGTCTCCTGTGCAGTAGAGGCATTAAGATTGATCCTTGGAATTAAAACAGTAGAACCTGCAAACTTGGCATCTCCACTAATAAGGCGACACTTGAGGACTCTGGTTCTGATTTAGGTGACAATCATTCTTGTTCCATTGCAAAGCCCCTTGGTTGGATCTAGATTTCTGAGATTCTTCTGGCTGTAAGGGCGACCTCTGGAGGCTATGGCTCAGTCACACAGCTGGCAGAGGGAAATCTAAAGTATATATAGGTAATACAACAATAACTACTCACCTGGCAGAGAGAAATCCAAAGAGAACAAGTCTAGGGATTCCCTATGCCAGGAGTGACGCTTCCAAGGCTCCAGAAGCATGGGAAGTAACTGTATAGTATGACAAAAGCCACAATGAAATTTAAAATCTAAAAAAGGAAAATCTCCAAAAATAATCAAAAACTCGGAAATTGCCATTGCCAGAGGTCATGCACATGTCTCATGTGACTTGCTTAGTAATTTGGAGGCTAGCCTCGAGATGACTAAGCCTCTGGAAGCGTTGGCTACACTTGTTTGAATGATAACTAAAGAACCAGAGCACCTCAAGGGCTGAGAATAGTACCAATAGATAGTGTTGAAAGAATAGAAGCAGTAAAGTAAAAGAGTGACAGCAGAAATAGGGAAATAAATAGAGGAAGAATGAAAGAATAAGGAGTGGAAGAAGGGAGAAATGAGGAGTCTCCTGACACTGGCTATGTGACCACAACCCTGAAATTGACTGGGCCAAGGGTAAAGTGAGTATGAGCCGCTGCCCTGATACGATGCTGTACAGCATTCAAAGACAAAACATGCACCAGAAGTCAAAATAAACCTTTAATATACAGGCTGAAAACTGTAAGCCTCTTGGTAGCAGTCTCTACAAAAGTATATTCCCAAAAACACCACAATAAATACACAGGAAGTACAGTAAAAGGACAAGGGATCAGCTCAGAGTCATCAAGTCAATAATAGTCAGTCACTGTAATAGGGAGGGGAAGCATGGGGGCTGGCAGAGGCATCAAAATTGGGATAAGATTGTGATGATCTGGATCAAAGAAGCAGATCTACCACTATCCAATTTGGCATGGCTAAATGGAGGAAGAAGGAAGAAGCATGGAATGCAGGGAAGGGATAAAAGGAGAAAAAGAAAATTTATGAATGGAAGCCAGACAAAAGGAGCAGGAGCAAATAGAGCAGAGGCAAATGGGGAAGGAAAAGCTAAGAATAGCAAAAAAGAATGATGGCTTCCAGAACTGACTGGTGGCACCAAGACAATGGCCAAAAAGGGAATAGTGGAAGCAAATAGGATCAGTGGAAGTAAGAATGGAATGGTGGAAGATGAAGGATGGCACCCAAAATAGGAAGAACAATTCAAATAATGGGTTGACAAATGGGCTTGATAGTCAGGTGACAAGGTGGTCTGTGCACTGTGGGGAAAGGTATAAATAGGCTAGGTAAATTAGAGAATAATCAGGCAATTAATAGGCAAAGGCTTGGTGGTTCCCAGGGAGTGAATCACTTAGGCTAGAGTTTGTTAAAAACCTCAGAGGCTATTGATAGGCAAAGGCTTGGTGGTTCCCAAGGAGTGAATCACTTAGGCTGGAGTTTGTTGAGAACCTCTACCTTTCAAAGTATTATATATTTTGAAAAGTAACCCTCAAAACACCAAGTTTATCATCAAGCAACAGTGTGGATTTGCAGTAACTTTCTAAGACTTCAAGAAAGCCCCAGAACTATCTGTAATACTCTAACCAAGTACTACAGCCCCTGACAGTGTTCCACATGTGCCAAGGAGATTAGAGAGGAGCATAGAGCCTCAGTATGTGAGCGCACTGCTATATGTGCTTGTTGAGTTGGACACCTTTCCTTTGCAGACCTCGACCTACTGGATCCTCCCCTGGCATTTTCTTATAGAGAGGTCCTCTATGAGGACATTCAAGGTGTGGTGAGTAAAGCCCAGATGAAAGATGAATGTGAGAGTGAATTTGTGTGTGCTCCTGACTCAGAGTTTTCAGATGAGACCATTGAGACAGGTGATAGGATTTATGCAACTACATTACAACCTCCTCCAACTGTGGCAAAGATTGGAGCTAGCCAAACTACTTTCCAGCGGCTAGCTCAGGCATTTGCCGCTAACTCTGCTCCTAAGTTGTTCCAGGATGCAGTCCCTCATCACCTGCAGGACTTTGAGGATGTTTTCTCTAAGGCATTATTTGACTCCCCACCAGAGTGCAAGCAGTGGGACCATGCTATTGAGCTCACACCCAATGCTGAGCCCTCCAGCTGCAAGGTCTATCCTCTCTCTCCCCAGGAACAGGATGAGCTTGATGCCTTCTTGCAGGAGAATTTAGATTCTGGTCGCATCCATCCCTCAAAGTCCCCAATGGCCTCTCCAGTCTTCTTCATTAAGAAGAAGGATGGATCTCTATGTCTGGTTCAAGACTATCGAGTTTTGAATGCGATGACTGTAAAGAATTGCTACTCCTTACCACTCATTTCAGAGCTTGTTGACAACCTCTGAGGTGCATGCTACTTCACCAAGTTGGATGTCTGCTGGGGCTACAACAATGTGCACATCAAAGAAGGTGATGAGTAGAAGGCAGCATTCCAAACAAATCATGGACTCTTTGAACCTCTGGTGATGTTCTTTGGCTTTACTAATAGCTCAGCCACCTTCCAGACTATGATGAACAACATTTTCCAAGACCTCATAGCAGAGGGTGTTGTGTGTGTATATCTTGACAATATCCTCATCTATACCAAGACTTTAGAGAAGCATTGTCAGATTATATACATTGTGCTGGAACGGCTCTGCCAACATCAGCTCTATTTCAAGCCAGGGAAGTGTGAATTTGAGCAGACTAAGGTTGAATACCTTGGACTGATTATTATCCATGGAATGGCTGAGATGGACCCAGTCAAAGTGGCTGGTGTGGCAGAGTGGCCAGAGCCCAAGAACAAGAAGGAGGTTCAGGCCTTCCTGGGCTTCACCAACTTCTACCGGAGATTCATTCAGGATTTCTCACACCATGCCCAGCCCCTCTTTGATCTCACTACTAAGGACACTCCTTGGCACTGGGATGTGGCACAGCAGACTGTCTTTGATGCCCTCAAACAAGCAGTCACTTCAAAGCCTGTCCTCCTATTCCCAAATGATGATTCTTCCTTCTAGGTGGAAGCTGATAGCTCAGATTTTGCTACTGAAGCCATCCTCTCTCAGCAGTCAAAGGAGGATGGTAAGTGGCATCCTGTGGCTTTTTACTCCAAGAGTCTCAATGCAGTGGAGCACAATTATGAGATCCATGACAAAGAGATTTTAGCTATCATTTGGTCATTTGAGGAGTGGCAACGTTTCTTTGAGGGTGCCAGGCATAAGTTTGAGGTGTGGACTGATCACAAGAACTTAGAGTACTTTCAGATGGCCAAGAAACATAACTGCCAACAGGCTTGATGGTCCTTGTATCTGGTCACCTTTGACTTTTTATTGTACCACAAACCTAGACAAAGCATGAGCAAGCCAGATGCGCTTTCTAGGTGAGCTGATCATGGTTCTGGAGCTAGTGACAATGACAATATTGTACTCCTGAAGCCAGAGCTCTTTGCCATCAGTGCTCTAGAGGGTGTAGTTGGCCAGGGAGAAGAAGCAAGCATCCTTGGAAACATTTGCCAAGGTAACCAGGAAGGCGCTCAAGAAGATCTGGTAGCCAAGACTGCTCTGGCCTTGCATGCTTGGAAGAGAGCTGGAGTGAAGTCAGTTTGCACTGACAAGTGGTTTTTGGAGAATGGTCTTCTCACCTTCCGGGGGCACATTTATGTACCCAACCTACCTGACCTCCAGAGGCAAATTGTTGAGCAGTGTCATGATTCTTGGATTGCAGGCCATCCTGGCAGATGGAAGACACTGGAACTGGTCTCTCAGAATTACTGGTGGCCTCAAATGTCATAGTATATTGGCTCTTACACCTCCACCTGTGACCTCTGCCTTTAGACTAAACCTTGTTGTCAGCCTCCTATGGGACAACTTCATCCTTTGCCTATTCTAGCTGAGCATTGGAGTGTGGCCTCAGTAGACTTCATTGTCAAGTTACCAGATGCTCATGGATATGATGCAATCATGGTAATAGTAGATCTCTGTGGCAAGCATGCTCACTTCATTCCAACACACACCACGTACTCTGCTATGGGTGCTGCAAAAGCATGTCTGGAAACTCCATAGGCTGTCCAATGCCTACGTCTTAGACCACAGACCTCAGTTTATGGCAGAGTTTATGAGAGAACTGTATCATCTGCTCCATGTTAAACTCCACATCTCTACTGCCTACTACCCCCAGTCTGATAGCCAGACTGAGCATGTCAACCAAGAGCTAGAACAGTATTTTTGGCTTTTCTGCAATGAACGACAGGATGACTGAGACAACCTATTACCAGAGGCTGAGTTTCAATACAACAACCATGTACATGCTGCCATCCAGATGTCTCCTTTCCTTCTGGACACTGGTCAACACCCTCAGATGGGATTTGAGCCTTGTGGACAACCTTCAGAGAATGAAGCTGTTAATGAGCTCCTAGATCGGATGAAAACAGCCCAAGAGGAAGCTAAGGCAGCCTTAACTAAGGCAAAGGATAACATGACCTGCTATTATGATTGTGGACAAACTCTAGCCCCCAAGTACAAGCCTAGAGATCGAGTTTATTTGGATGCCTCTGACATTGCTACCACTTGACCTTCTCAGAAGCTCTGTCACCATTGTCTAGGACCCTTTCCTATAGTAAAACAGGTAGGCCCCACTAGCCTATTGACTCAAACTGCCTAGTGGAATGAGCCGACTCCATCCGGTCTTCAATGTGGTAAAGCTCTCTCCTGCACTAGATGATCCAATTCCAGGCTGACGTCCACAGCCACCACCACCTCCAGTTCTGGTAGACAACAGAGAAGAGTATGAAGTGGAATGGATCCTAGACAGCCAACTCTTCAAAAATAAGCTTCAGTTCAAGGTTAAGTGGAAGGGCTATGGAATTGAAGACATCTCTTGGGAGCCACAAGAAAACATCCATGCTTCTGTCTTGGTCCAGGAATTCTATCAACAGCGCTCCAATGCTCCCCAGGCAATCAGAGGCATCTACTCCCTTTCCAAGGTTGACCAGGCTGTCCAGAATTACTTCTACTCAGCACGTTGAGATACCACACTCTAGAGGAGAAGGTGATGTCAGGGGACTCCTCATCTCTCCCTTCTTTCACTCTTTATTTCTTCATTCTTCCTCTATTTATTTCCTTATTTCTGCTGTCACTCTTTTACCTCACTGCTTCTATTCTTTCAACACTATCTATTAGTACTATTCTCAGCCCTTGAGATGCTCGGGTTCTTTACTTATCATTCAGACAAGTGTAGCCAACGCTTCCAGAGGCTTAGTAAGCATCCAGAGACTTAGTCATTGTGAGGCTAGCCTCACAATTACTAAGCAAGTCACATGAGACATGTGCATGACCTCTGGCAATGGCAATTTCCAAGTTTTTGATTATTTTCAGAGATTTTTCCTTTTTTAGATTATAAAATTTATTGTGGCTTTTGTCATGCTATACAGTTGCTTTCCATGCTTCTAGAGCCTTGGAAGCATCACTTCTGGCATAGGGAATCCCTAGACTTGTTCTCTTTGGATTTCCCTCTGCCAAGTGAGTAGTTATAGTTGTATATACTTCCTTCTGCCAGCTGTGTGACTGAGCCATAGCCTCCAGAGGTCACCCTTACAATGTCCATTTACTCAGACAACTGGGTAATAATAGACACATTCCTGCAGGGAAAACTTGATGTGATGAGAAAATCCCTCATCTGCAACGATGGGCTATTACCTGAGGTAAATACAGTAGAGGAATTTGTAGTGCATGCATTGCACTACAAACAAGTCCATAAAATTGCCAAGCACTTTGAGTTGCATTGCTCAAAAACTCATACTTCAAAACAACCTGAACCTCAGAAGGTGGGCACCTTCTAGGCCTGTTGGAAGGAGATGGTGGGCAATACAAACCCTTGGTTTGTAATCAAGTCTGCACCTGGCTGAAAGCAACACTTCTGGAGTGACCACCTGACAGACAGAAAGAGCCAACCGATTTTAGACCCCCAGCAAGGGCCCCACCACAATGGGACAGGCCCAAAACAAGCCGCTGATGTTGTAAAGATATCAAATGTGCCTTCCAGAATTGACATGAGCTGTCCTGTCAAGACAAATGCTTGCTTCCAGTGTCGCCAACTTGGGCACTATGCAAATAAATGCCTAGGAAGTGGTGGACAGCCAGGGGTTAAGCCACATGTATATGTACGTGCAGCACAGACAGCTATCCTGGATAAGGATGGAGTAGACTTAGGCAACAAACTTGACATATTGAAGAAGTGTCAGAGGCCAGTGAGGCTGGAGAGTTGTCGGATAGCAAATACATCAAGATAGACATATATGACAACAACTACTAGCATGGGAGTCCAATATAGAGTTCATGGGAGTTCTGACTGACTACCCAGCAAGCAAAATTGACCAACCAATTGGAGCAGCAAATATGAAGGTGTATAAGGTGCACCTTTGCAAAGCTCCAGAAAAACTGGCCAGGCTAATACTCAAGCACAAGAACAAAAAGGATCTCACATTGTATATTGAGGTGAATAGCCACAAGGCATGGACCTTGTGGGATTCAGGATGCATGACTACTGGAGTGACACCTCAGTTCTGCCAGGTGCATGACATTTGTCAGAGGACTTCCATTTTTGGAACTTCAGAGTTCTTTGAGGATCTCTAGAGATCTCTGAGATGCTTCCATGCCTTTTGGGAAGTACTGCATAGTCATTTCCATGCCTCTACCACCTGTGCTGATGTGCCATGCCATGGCAGAGGAATCTTTAGACTTGTTCTCTTTGGATTTCCCTCTGCCAGGTAATTAGTTGTATTTCTTGTCATACTATACTGTTTCTAATAAACTTTGGATTTCTCTCTGCCAGTTGTGTGACTTAGCCACAATCTCTGGAGGTTGCCCTTACAGCAGAACAAGTCTCCTAATCCTAGCCTGGAAGCCCTCTATAGCCACTGAAATTCATCTGGCTCCTATCGGTTGCTTCTCCACTAGGCTTAAGCACTAACATATCTATGTCTCAGCTGGCCACTTCAGAAGCTCTCTCAGATGCCATGGCCTCCAGCAAGGAAGCCTGGACCTGCCTGTGTAAGGAGAACACTTGACGTCTGCAAAACTCCTTCCACAGAGTCAGCAATGCAAGAGGCAAGCAAGAGTCAAGCAAGCGCAGAGGTGGGCAGGAGTTGGGCAAGAGGCAAGCAAGGCTAACAGAGGGTTGGACGGCACTAGATAAGCTTACGGTCGGTTCAGTGGATAGGCCAGAAGAATACTGCTATTGTTCAGCCTGGGGATATTCTATCCCATAGGCTGCCTATATATACTACATTGGTGGCTGTGCTATTACTAATACTGTTTACTAATCAGGCCCCAGTATGTAAAGGAGTATGACTAACAATAATTGATGCTGTAAAGGCAATCTCCAGAGGTTGTGGCTAAGTCACACAATTGGCAGAGGAAAATCCAAAGTTTATTAGAGACAGTATAATACAACAGGAAATACAACTAATCACCTGGCAGAGGAAAATCCAAAGAGAACAAGTCTAAGGATCCCTCTGCTGCGGTGCGGCGCATCAGCGCAGGTGGCGGAGGCATAGAAATGACTGTACAATATTTCCCAGAAGGCGCAGAAGTGTTCCAGAGATCTCCAGGAATTCCCAGAGAACTCTGGGAACCAAAAAAAGAAGTTCCAGCAATGGAAGTCCCCTGACATCACTCCCCCCTCTAGGGTGCAGTGTCTTGACGTACCAGGTAGAACAGCTTGCAAATAGTGCGGTCGGTCGGAGAGATTGGGTAGAGGCCACAGATAATCTAGAGCGTCATGGGATGGTCGCAGTAGAAGTCCTGGATGAGGGTGGGCACATGCATGTTTTTGGCGGGTTTCCAGGAGTTGTCTTCAATACCATAGCCCTTTCACTTGACCTTGTACTGTAGTTTCCACCAGAATAGACAGCTGTCCAGGATCTTCTCCACTTTGTACTCTATTCCATTGTTGGCGAGAATGGGAGGTGGCGGCGGAGGAGCTCATTGGCCAGGGATGGGATTGTCCAGGGCAGGCAAGAGCTTGACCATGTTGAAGACCAGATGCAGTCAACGCATCCCAGCAAGCAGCCAGAGTCAGTACATAAGGGGTCCAACCTGTTGCTTGACCACATATGGGCCCAGGTGTCGGTGCGAGAGCTTCTGTAACGGTCAGGTGGTTGCAATGTTGGAGGCATCTAGGTAGACATGGTCTCTGGGCTTGTACTGGGGTGCCGGAGTTTGTCCTCAATTGTAGTACTGGTGATGATGCCCAAAAGTCGCTTTGCACTGTTCTGGTAGATGGTAAACTTAGCGCCTCATGAATGAGTAGCTTTGGGCGGTTGCTAGTGTTTTGAGAGAGTCCCAGACAGGGTCCCAGAAGCCTAGTCTTTTTAGTGTGATTTGAATCTTGGAAAAAGTAACGGGTTGCTTAGCGATCTAAGCTGTAAGCCTGCAAGGCGCTAGAGTACTAGAAGTCGGCAAGGACTCTAGCAACGTAAACGTTAGCAATGATGTGCCCGTATAGCACCATAGTACGAAGATCGGTAGTCAAAGCTGGTGAGGTGAAGTCAGCAAGACTGATTCACTTAGCAACTCTGAGAACTTAAAATGCGCTGAAATGTGATCTGAACTGTGGGGCATACAATTCAATGATGGCTAAGACAAGATATGTACAGTATTTATAGGCGCTAGGCTTCCATGGTAATTAAACTAAAAAGTCACTAATTTATTAATCAAGAAAAATGAAGACAAGTACAATGGAACATGAAAGTCACTAAGCAACGGCGTCTGTCAAGTTGGCAAGCTTTAACTTAACATCCTAGCAATGAAAGAGGCCAAATGCATGGGGACTGTTGCTAAGGCCTGAAACCATCAAGGGGGTCTGTCTCATGTAGGTTGCTAGGCGTCGGATCAACTGTACGTGTTGCTAATATCTGAAACCATCACGTGGACCTGTTTTGCATAAGTCGCTAAGCGTTGCTAAAGTGATCTGATGTTGGATCTTTGAGAAGCACTGGATTTTGATAGGCATTGCTAAAGGCTCTGGCGTCGGTTATCACTGATTGGAGACTTGGAGGAGGCTGGACTGGAGTCAGATGAGTAGCCAGTGATCAACAAGTCATGTGGTTACTAAGTCCCATGATCCTGTGCATTGCATCCTGTAGCCTGAGTTTGATCCCTGCTAGCTGCAAAACATAAGTCGCTAAAAATAGTGCTTGGTGTGCTGAGCCTGGCCAGAGTCTTATCACCGGGCCATGTTGTCCTTTGCCTTGGTCACCATGGCCTTTGCCTCTTCTTATGCCTTCTGCATGCGATCAACAAAGTTGTTGACCGATTCATTCTCCAATTGGCGTGCACGTGGTTCAAAGCCCATCCAGAGGTGTTGGTCGGTGTTGAGGAAGAACAAAGATACCTGTGTGGACATGTGGACGTGGTTGTTGTACTGAAATTCCACCTTGGAGAGGAGCTTATCCCAGTTGTCCTGACACTCATTGCAGAACAGCCAGAGGTACTGTTCTAACTCCTGGTTGACGTGCTCAGTTTGTCCATTGGACTGCGGGTGATAGGTGGTGGATGTGTGGAGCTTGACGTGCAGGAGACAGTTGTCAGGGGACTCCTCATTTCTCCCTTTTTTCACTCCTTATTCCTATTTATTTCCTTATCTCTGCTGTCACTCTTTTACTTTACTGCTTCTATTCTTTCTTTCAACACTATCTATTAGTACTATTCTCAGCTCTTGAGGTGCTCTGGTTCTTTAGTTATCATTCAAACAAGTGTAGCCAATGCTTCCAGAGGCTTAGTCATCTTGAGGCTAGCCTCCAAATTACTAAGCAAGTCACATGAGACATGTGCATGACCTCTGGCAATGGCAATTTCTGAGTTTTTGATTATTTTTGAAGATTTTCCTTTTTTAGATTATAAATTTTATTGTGGCTTTTGTCATGCTATACAGTTACTTCCCATGCTTCTGGAGCCTTGGAAGCGTCACTCCTGGCATAGGGAATCCCTAGACTTGTTCTCTTTGGATTTCCCTCTGCCAGGTGAGTAGTTATGGTTGTATTATATATACTTTGGATTTCCATCTGCCAGCTGTGTGACTGAGCCATAGCCTCCAAAGGTTGCCCTTACACCTCCTCCACCTCCTGCACTCAGAAAAGCTGATAGGTTGAGACAAGTCAATCAGCCTATTGTTGCTCAACCTGCACCTGCTCCTGTTACATCTACTTCTGTACCAAGGCCACTGGCTAGTGGTCTATTGCATAACATTTCCAGTGGACATGCTGATCCTGCTTTGAATAATCTTACAAGAGGAGACATTGCTCACAGAGAAAGGATGGCTAATCATGAGGCAATGCAGCAACAAGCACTTGCTCTATTGCTGTAAGGGGAACGCTTGACGTCTGTGGAACTCCTTCCACAGAGTTGGCAATGCAAGGGGCAAGTGAGAGTCAAGCAAGCACAGAGGTGGGCAGGAGTCGGGCAAGAGGCAAGCAAGGCTAATGGAGAGTCGGACGGCGCTAGATAAGCTTACGGTCAGTTCAGTGAATAGACCAGAAGAATACTGCTATTGTTCAGCCTGGGAATATTCTATCCTATAGGCTGCCTATATATACTACATCAGTGGCTGTGCTATTACTAATACTGTTGACTAATCGGGCCCCGGTATGTAAAGGAGTATGACTAACAATAATCAATGCTGAGTAAGGTCTGGGCATATGACTCATCAAGGCTAACTACTACAAGACGGAAGGGAAAAGGGTGGGCCGAGTGGCCAGTCGAATTTGCTAGGAATAGGCATATTGTTGGACTAAGCTCGGAATAGGGTTGGACATGGTCCAGAGACTGGTCCTCTGACAATTGCAGGAGCAACAGAGAATCAGGCATAAGGAAGAGCTAGAGAGGATGAGGCAAGAAGAAATTCAAAGACAACAGGAGGAGCAATTCAGACCAGAGGTCAGACAAAGACAATTTTTCAAGAGTTATCTTAACTGACAAAGTTTGACAGCATAATGATCTGGATCCTGAACATAGACCTTTGAATGAAGCTAGGGCCCAAAAGATCTTACAAGGCTGGGAACAGGAACATGCAGCTGATTTGGATGTGGACTTTCCTCAAGATGATGTGTCTGCTCAAGATGGCTTGGAGAATCTTAATGCAGCATTTGATCAGATGATGCAAAATCCTTTGGAGCCTTTGGAGGACCATGTCAACAATGAGAATAACCCAGAACAGCTGGCTGATCATAATCCTGCTGATTTTGAGGACCCCATTGACAATGAGGAAGATCCAGGACAGCTGGCTGATCATGATCCTGCTGGACATATACCTGAAGAAGAACCAGAACTTCCTCCTCAAGAACTAGGACCCCCTCTTCATCTTCCAGAACCCCCTCTTCTGCATCCTATTGTACCTATTCACCAAAATGCTCTTCCAAGAGCAAGATACCCATATTTAATTGAATCTACACCACATTCTCTGGGTCCTATAGATGTTTTATGTCAACACTGTCAGGCTTTACATTGGGATGCTGAAAGGCTTACCAAGTCTTCTAAAGCTAATCCAATACTTGGCATGTGCTGCTTGCAAGGCCAGATTGATTTGCCAAGACTTAGAGATGCTCCACCAGAACTCTTGAATCTGCTCCATGGCCATCATCCCCTCTCTAATTCCTTCAAAACACACATTAGACAATATAATGCAGCCTTTGCATTCACTTCTTTGGGGGTCAAAATTGATCATGCAATCACCAATGCTCTAGGACCTTAGAGCTTCAGGATCAATGGAGAGCTCTGACAGGTGCCTTGCTTCCAGCTGAAGGGGATCATCCTGTATATGCCCAACTATACTTCTATGATCATAATCAGCAACTGGCCTGATGTCAAGGAAAAAACCCTGGATTGGATCCTCAAATAATGGCCTCTTTGCAGGATATGCTTAGAACAGTCAATCTTTATATTGACTTATACAAACAAGCAAAGCAGATCATGACAGAGGTTCCAGAAGGTCAACCACAAAGGCTTTTTGTCAAACTAAGAGCTGAATTTGGAGATAATTGCTGCTATAATGATCCCAATGAGCAAGAAGGGGTTGCTGCTATCATTCCTGGGGATGGCTCTGAGGAGAGATCTGATCATTGTGATATAGTCTTGTGCTTGCATGGAGGCTGATTGAAACAAATTAGCCATTTGCATCCATGTTATACTCCATTGCATTACACTATCATCTTTCCTACTGGAGAACATGGATTTTGCTTGAACATTCCATCTAGAGAAGGACCAAAAGGGCAGCAAAGGACCAAAAAAGTCACTGAAACTGCCTACTATGCATATTGACTTCAACATAGAAGTCTGGAAGAAAATGCTGCTTTACTCTGGAGTGGCAGGTTGTTTCAACAATATGTTGTGGATGCATGGGCTTCAATAGAACAGAACAAGTTGAACTGGGTTCGGAATAATCAGGGAAAGATCAGAGCTGACATCCACCAAGAGGTGGTTGATGCTGCTGTTGGAGATGAACAGTTACGTCACCAGGGTCACCATGTTATTCTTCCTGCTACTCATACTGGGAGTGAATGACATATGCAGCAGTTGTTCCAAGACTTTATGGCTATATGCAGACATTATCAGAAGCCTGATATCTTTTTGACTATGACTGCCAATCCAAAGTGGCCTGAAATTGAAGATGCCCTTCTCAAAGAGCCTAGAGTCAATGGAAAAGTGCAATCAGCCTCTGATTGACCAGATATTGTTGCCAGAGTATTTGAACTCAGGAAAAATGCTCTTTTGAAGGAAATCAAGAATGGTCTTTTTGGCAGATATGTGGCTCATGTCCATACTATTGAATTCCAGAAGAGAGGACTCCCACACATGCACATCTTGATTTTCCTCCATCATGATGACAAGATCAGAGACCCAGCCCAGGTGGATAGTATTGTTTCTGCCCAGATTCCAGATCCAGTGACTCAGCCTCAATTGTATCAGGTATTGTTCTTGCTTGAATCCTTTATTCAGTTGCTTATTCTCATTTGTATCAGGTGGTTACTACCAACATTGTTCATGGCACATGTGGAAATGAATGTCCCAATGCAAAATGCATGGTGGATAGCAGATGTTCCAAGAGGTATCTCAAGGCATTTAGGGAAACTACTTTATATAGTGATGATAGCTATCCTCAATATGCCAGACCTGATAATGGGTGCTTTTTTGAAAAGCATGGTCATTGTTATGGCAATCATGATGTTGTGCCATACAACCCCTATCTCTTAGTCAAATATCAGTGCCACATCAATGTGGAGATCTGTACCTCAGTAGAAGCTATCAAGTACATTCACAAGTACATCTACAAAGGCCATGATTGAACTACATTGGAAATCTCCAGAGAGGAAAGGGATGAAATCAAAGAGCACTTAGATTCCAGGTATATCTGTGCACCTGAAGCCTGTTGACACATCTTTGAATTCAACATGCATGCTGAATTTCCTTCTGTATATCACTTGCCTGTGCATTTGGAAGGCCAACATGAGGTTTATTTTGGAGACAATGAACCTGTGGAGCAGGTGGCTGCTAGGCCCAATTTAGACAAAACCCCACCCACTGCTTGGTTTGAAGCCAATGCCAAGTTTCCTAACAACAACACCACTTATCAGAATTTTCCAACCAAATTTGTCTATCAAAACACTAGGAATATAAAGGCTTGGAAGAGGAGGGACAGGAGAATAGCCATTGGAAGGATGTACTTTGTTTCACCCAGGCAAGGGGAAAGGTTTTACCTCAGGATGCTCTTAACAATTGTGACCAATGCAACATCATGGGCTGATCTCAGAACAGTCAATGGACATGTCTATCTCACTTACAAAGAGGCATGCCAAGCTCTTGGTCTCTTGGAGGATGATGCAGAATGGAGGCAATGTCTCAGTGAAGCTGCTCCAATGCAACCAGGATCAGCTCTCAGACTGCTCTTCTGTACTATCCTGCTCTACTGTGTTCCTACTACTCCTGAGGCTCTATGGAATGGCTTCAAGCAACATATCTGTGATGATCTTTGACGCAGGTTGGGACATATGAGGCAGTACAGGGAAAGGGTCTTTGCAGATGAAGAAATCTATGACTATGGCCTCTATTTCATCAATAAAACCTTGATCTCTTCTGGCAAGACTCTTCATAACTTTCCTAACATGCCAGAACCACAACAAGATTGGAATATAGTCCCAGGTATGTGGGCTTCAGATACAAGGTTGGTGACTGATACTAATCAAACACTTTTAGAAAACAGACTTTTGCAGGATGAAACCAATTATGATGTTGAGGAGCTGAAAAGAAGGGTGGATAAAAACAAGGCAAAGTTCAATGCTCAACAGCTGCAGACCTTCAATGCTGTCATGGCCTCTGTGGACAACAGTTTGGGCAGAATCATATTCATTCACAGTGCAGATGGATGTGGAAAGACCTTTGTTTGCAATACTCTGGCTGCTGCTGTTTGTTCCAATGGAGACATTACATTATGTGTGGCATCATCTGAGATTGCTGCTTTGTTGCTGGAGAGTGGTAGAACCACTCATTCAAGGTTCAAGATCCCCATTCCTGCTCTAGACACATCCATTACCAATATCAGAAGAGACACCCAGTTATCCCAGCTCTTACAATGCACCAAAGTTGTCATCTGGGATGAAGTCCCAATGCAGCACAAAAATGCCATTGACTCTGTGGATTGTGCTTTCAGAGATGTCTTGGACAAAGACATTCCTTTTGATGGAATCACTGTGGTATTTGGAGGGGATTTTTGTCAAACCCTTCCAATCATTACAAGGGAACTCAGACAGCAGATCATTGCTGCTTCACTTAAAAGAGGGAGGCTTTGGGATCACATTCAAGTTCATTACTTGGCTCAGAACATGAGATTGGAGCAGACTCCTGACAACATTGCTCATGCAGCACAGTTACTGGAGGTTGGTGCTGGAAGAGGCCTGGGACCTGGGAAAATACTTCAACTTCCTGCCACAATGATCTGTCATGACAATTCTATCACTGGATTGATTTCTTCCACTTATCCTAATATTGATCATCCTCAAAATGATCAGTATTACCTGAACAGGAGCATTCTCTCTGGCAAGAACTCTGATATAGATGATATCAATTCAGAAGTTCTGCAGAGATTTCCAGGAGAAGAAAAGATCTTGCAGAGTGCAGACTCTGTTCTGTCAGATGATGGGAATGCCAATGACCTTGCAATGTATCCTATGGAATATCTCAACTCTTTGAGAGCCAGTGGATTGTCTTTGGCTAAATTGGCTTTGAAGATTGGTGTTCCTGTCATGCTGCCAATTATCATGTCCTGCTTCTCTAGGCTGGTGACTGCAAAGACAGCATGCTCAGAATGAGTCTGGTAACAAAGGACTGAATCCACCACTGAGCAGATGGATCCAGCTTTGTTGAGTGTACCATCAATGTTATAGACTAGAATGGGACAAGGGAGAGGCTGAGTAGTGAGTTGATGTTGTTCCACATAGTGAGTATCAAGGAAGAGTCCAGTGGCACCACTGTCCAGAAGAGCTACAACACTCTGAGTCTGCTGAGTGTCAGTTGTCTCAATCTCCACATTTAGATGCAGAGAGTTAGGAGAGGGAGTGAAGGCAACAACATAGTGGTGAAGGAGGCATTGTTCCTAAGCTGGGACATGTGGGCATCGGACAGAAGGAAGAGGAAGAGGATGTGCTGCAGGTACCTGAGCTGGGGCTGCAGTGCAAAATGGAAAGAAAAGTGGGATAGGAGGACAAGCAGGTAAAGGTACATGTGAGGCAGAACAAGAAGTAGTTCCTTGGTGGAGCTCACGCCTTAACTCCATGAGCTGCCACTGGTCACATGCTACCTGATATCAGGACTCAATACATGTGTTGTTGGGTTGTCCTTTGGCCATACTGTTGATCCAATCCATGAGAGAGGAGAGGAGGCCATCTTGAAAGGTGAGACAGAGCTGAAGACCATCTGGATAGCAGGCCTGCTCAACAAGAACTTAGAAGGAGTTAATGTACTCATCTAGGGTCCACTTTCCTTGTCCATATTAATGAGGGTCTCAGAGAGTAAGAACTGCCACCTTAGCAGGGTCCAAGGGAAAGAACTTGGTTCAAAACTCCTTCTTGAACTGATCTCAGCTTCCAAAGCTCTCTACTTCTTCAGGATGTCAAAAAACTCATAATGCACATGTCAAAGACTTCATGTAGGAAAGAACCCAGGCAATCTTGAGAGTGTCAGAAGGAAAGACTTCACTACTGAGCTAAAGATAGGTGATACATGACTGCAGAAATCGCTCACCCATGGCTCGGTCACCATTGAATGCATCTGGGAGTACTGGACAAGGAATATTGGCATAAACAGGGGGGAAGGCCCAGAGCAAGGGACTGGAGGGGTGTCAGCCCTAACTGGAAGTGCTTAGAGAGGGGTAGGAGGGAGAGGGAGGCACTCTAAAAGGGCCTGAAGGGAATGAGAGAGTATTTGTGGCCTGATGTAATCCAGCGAGTTCGGTGGTGTAAAGGGTGAGGAAAGCCTGAGTGGTCTCTGCACCTGAGTCTCTAGAGCAAGCAAGTGACACCAGGCATCATTTTGAGGGGCAGAAGCGTCTAAGAGAGCACCTGAGGGGGCTAGGTGGGTCATAGAAGCAACAGAGAAGCAGAAATAATCCAGTGGAGGAGTGACCTAAAAGGGCAAGAGAGGGCTCAAGCAGGCTAAAAAGGGCTCCCAGACCAAAATGTAGAGACTTGTTCTGCTGTAAGGGCAACCTCTAGAGGCTATGGCTCAGTCACACAGCTGGCAGAGGAAAATCCAAAGTATATATAGGTAATACAACTATAACTACTCACCTGGCAGAGGGAAATCCAAAGAGAACAAGTCTAAGGATTCCCTATGCCAGGAGTGATGCTTCCAAGGCTCTAGAAGCATGGGAAGCAACTGTACAGCATGACAAAAGCCACAATAAATTTATAATCTAAAAAAGGAAAATCTCCGAAAATAATCAAAAACTCGGAAATTGCCATTGCCAGAGGTCATGCACATGTCTCATGTGACTTGCTTAGTAATTGTGAGGCTAGCCTCACAATGACTAAGCCTCTGGAAGCGTTGATTACACTTGTCTGAATGATAACTAAAAAACCAGAGCACCTCAAGAACTGAGAATAGTACTAATAGATAGTGTTGAAAGGATAGAAGCAGTAAGGTAAAAGAGTGACAGTAGAAATAAGGAAATAAATCGAGGAAGAATGAAGAAATAAAGAGTGAAAAAAGGGAGAGATGAGAAGTCCTCTGACAGATATGTCCTGGGCATGATCTATCAAGGTATTATAGAAACCTTGAACTCCTAGCTTTTCTATGTAGGAGGTTGCAATAAACGCCTCCCATGCATCCTGTATTGTGGATGCACTCACAAACCGGTTGTATAGCTCAAGAATCACATCTTTGAACATCTATTGCTGTCTTGCATGATTATGGTGCAAGACATAATGTCAAAACCAATTCTTGGCAGGTCCTTTCAAGAACTTGGAGAGAACAAACACTTGTTCTCTATCAAGCCAATCACCATTATACTGGCAGGCCACCAGATAGTTGCAAACATCCATCGTCCAATTTCCCAAGTCACTGAACTTAGACTTGCCTCAATATGGATAGATAGATATGCTTTGATTCCACCTTCCATGGCTTGATTCTCTCTGGTAGGTGTAGTGCTATGCCTACTGCATTGTCAATGATGCTGCTGAGGCATTGGTGCATATTCTCATTATACACTTTTGTTGCCTCAGTCAATCCAGGTGTCTTATTCCTGCTTTTAGCAGGAAAAACTACCCAAAACGCTCTAACAGGTCTCTGACCTGTGTAATGAGTTCTTTCTGTATTATTCCAGTGAGGTGGACCATTACATCCACCTCTCTCTTTTGCATAGTAGTGGTCAGGATTTCAACCTGGTGCTGTATGTTGGAATCCTATCCGGTAGCAGCAAGACTCCAGGTATGACAAATACCTAGACAATTCACATAAGTATGAATATTCTCAGAGATGTATAAACCAGACTATATTTTATGTACCTAGACAATTCACGTAAGTATGAATATCTAGGTAGGTCTAGTTAATTCATGTGTATGTGTAAGTATATCTATGTGATGTACCCTCAGAGACATATAAATAAGACTGAGAGTACTGTTGTTATAGGTTACAATATATATAGTGCTTTTGGATAAAGCAGCTAGTGGCTCAATGCTCCTGTCCAAGGCAACAAAGCAGCCATTGGCCAGGGTGCACACGGTACACTTTGCGTTATCATACAGTGGCCAGTATTCCCTTCACGTCATCACATCCTCACCATTCTAATACTGTAGTGGAATAACTACCGCTCCCACTGTCTTGCTCAGGCTGCATAGTCCATTGGACATACTGCTGCCTCATATTGTTGATGGGAGTTATCTCATTGAATACTATGCCTTGATCATCAATCCAGGAGTGTCCTTGGCACTTCAGGTCTTGATTCCACATATGCTAATAGGCTACTCTTTCAGCAAACTTATCAGCCAGCAGTACTCAAGTAGTCAGTGGTGTTTTCTCCACTGATTCCTGTTTTACTTGCAGAGAAATTACTTTCCCCACATCCACTTCATGACTTTCTACCACCGGGATAGTAGAAACTGACTCCACAGTGGACAGAGGTCTTCCTGGTTGACCTCTGAACATCTTTTGTTGCTGTGCAGTGGCAAATCTTGCTGCAAACTGTTCTTCTGACTTCCTCACTTGCTGGAGAGCATATATATTACTCATTGCTTCCTCCAAATGTGGAGAAAGCACCAGCTTAACTGGGATCGGTATACTTGGAATCAAATTTGCTCCATCTGGTGTCAAGGCAGCTGAGCCTCAACTTGCTTTCCAATACATGTATGTTTGGGCCTCAAGCTCAAGAATCTGAATATACAAATTGATATATTCAACAGTATTTAGCAGAGGTATACTATCACCTTAGGCTTGTATTAAACATATGTGCTTTAGTACATACAGTTCTAATTGAGCACATGTTGTATCCTTTGTTATGCTAGGATACCTCTTCCACAGCATTGCACACTCAACTTGCAAGGTAGACTCACTTTGTCCACCTTCTTTGTTATTGGAAGTCTCATCTTTCCAGTGCACTGCTAGGGTCCTTTGCTCAGGAATGGTAGATCTCTGAGGCACTACATCCCCTTGTTGCTGCTGTGCCATTGGAGTGGACTCAGTTGGAACTCTCCAACTGCCTGCTTCCAATCTCTGCATCTTTTCCAAGAAGTACAATGAAGGTCTATGACTTTTAGGAGAGCCTTGAACAATACTCTGGGCCTAAAGCAGTTTCTTTGGCCTTCCTAGCTGCATGTAGGGAGCATTGTTTCTCCTGGTGTTCTGTTCTGGGGTTTTTCAGACTACTCTTAGTCTTGTTGCACTGCTGGGCATAGCTGTCAGGTTCTGCTGATCTGGGAGCTCAGCAAGTCTGGGCAAGGCCTTACAAAGCAGACTCAGACAGGTATGGACACACACGGGGCCTACCAAGAATCAAAGGAGTACGTTGGAGCACAGAGACTGTGCCAAGATTGAAGGAGAGCTGAGCAAGATGCACCAGGATGTATAGGTGAGAGGCGCAAGCAGAATGCAAGCGCCAGGGCAAAATAGATCAAACAGGAGATGTCCAGGATGGTTGGTGAATATATGGACATGCTGGTGGTTGTTTCATGGCATGAGAGACGCAAAGAAGGTTTGTGTGGTTAGGGTTTCAAGTTTAGACAAGTGCAGAGCCAAGCTTTAGTGAGGCGGGGCCATGCAAAGCCAATTAAGTTGAAGACAGGAAAGTGGAAGGCCGGAATAAAAAGACAAAAGGAAGCAGAGCAGAAAAGAGAAGGCAGAAAACAGATAGATTGAAGAGAGAAGTATAGAAGACAAAATATGAGAGATTTAGAGACAAGTACAAGACAATGAGATATGATGAGTATGAGGCTGACGAGACAAAACCAGAGATGAGGCAAAGGATACTGGAAATACTTAAGCAATATCAAGACTACTGTACAGAGTGCTATGGTGGTGCTTATATACTACAGTATGCTAAGATCCAGGGGCTTCAGCACCAAGTCTGAGGATGGACTCCTGGGGTTTCAGTGGCGGCCCAGAGGACATAGGAGGAGACAAAGGAGGCCCGCGGGTGTTGGTTTGGAGTGCGGTAGTAGCGTTGTTGCTTTGGGAGTTGTGGCGTTGATGCTGTGCAACTGGTGAGAGCACGTGCAAGGCATGATGTAGTGAATGATGCGCAGGATGCTAGGTTGATCCAGAGTGATGCATGATGCAGTGAATGATGAGTGTGATGGAAGGAATGATGTGGGTGAGGTCGCCTGTTGTGCTGGTGATGTCTGAGAAGCTGTCGGGGAATGTCAGTAATGTTTTGGGGGGGCCTGGGGTTGTTGGTGATGTCTAGGGAAGCGCTGGAGATTGCCACAGTGTGATGTGATGGCTGTGTTGGTGGTCTGGTGGGTTTTATCCTGGGGTTGGGTGGTCATGGGAGTGGTTGCCAGGAAATGCGTTGAGGGTCCCGGGACCAGGGCTCAGGCCCAAGGGTTAGTCAGGCAGGTTGTAACAACAGCTGTCAGTTGAGCTTTGCTCCACAGAACTCCTCTTGGCATTTCCTAAGGCTACTGGGAGGGTTCCTCCATCCTAGCCTCATCAGACACTGACCTGGGCTGACTTGGGTCAACCGATGCTGCTAGCAAGTATGCTAGTAATGGGTAATAGTCTCACTATTGCAGGTTGGTTCAGTTGGTTGATTGGTACTCATTCAATCAAATTGCGCTACATATTTTATATTCCAGGTGTGTGCATCAAAGAAGCTGATGCACTATTTAATGTAATCAAAAGGCTAGACTGACAGTCTAGAATTGCAGTTGTTGCTTGTAGTAGCAGAATTGAATCCAAAAGGTTCAAAAAAGTGAAACAATGTTAAAAGTTGCTGTAGCCTTACAGTCACACAATAGAACCAGATTAATCCTTGATTCTAGTACCATGTATGACAGTAAAATTGGCTGCTTTACATAAGGCAGCCATACATTAATATACTATTTGATTAAATTATTGTCTACTTTTGAGGAAGCCATAGAGCTGCAGCTCTATGGCTGTATGTTCATTACACCTATGCACTGTACATAAGAAATACATGCAAGATGCATTATATGTTGAGATTCAGCAGAATGCTGCAGCTCACCTTGGATAATGAATGTTCAAGGATGTAAGGTGGTATGTTTACCATGGGATCAAACTATCATTACACAGATAGTTACACAAGCTCATGAAGTTGTTGGTCACTTTGGGACCAACAAGACACTCAAATACCTGAGGCAGTGGTGCATCGGACATCCTTGATTCTGATAGTCTGCTTGAGTGGCACCAGGCACACTAGACATATCACCTCATTGACAGAATCAATTCTGGCAATAATATGGACATGTACAGTCCTGATGATGATTGCAACAATGATAGATAACGTTCATAGATTTGAGAGTCAATCTCAACATCCTGAAGATTTGATTATAGGGAAGATGGTTGCATTGAAAAATAGATACATGCCTTATCTTTTGTTATACTTTCTAGATTATGGATGATCCATTTCCAAAAAGTGAGTTGATACTGTTCAGAGAGTGGATATCGGGGCTTGAGAGGATGCTATCAAGGAGAAATTATGATTGACAACAAACCCCAGATGGTGAGGGAAAGCAAGACCCTTAGGGGGAGACAACAATGCATATCATTGCAAAATTTTGAAGTGTAGATAAAACAGAGTTTTAGTCCTCAGTGACTCCATAGAATATAGTTGTGAGTTGGGAAGCAAAACTGAGTGGTATTCTCAAAAAGGAAATACACTTGCAGTAGTGGAATTCCAACCTCAACACAAAGAGTTCAAATTGAAGAGTTGGCTCTATGTTGAGTCAGGAAGCAAAACTGAGCAGTATTCTCAAAAAGGAAATAGACTTGCGGTAGCAGAAGTCCAACCTCAACACTCCCCCTGACTTGCATGGCCATCATTTTCTTTGATCCCCATAAAAGAAACAAGATGGTTGTGGGCGGTGCAAAGTAAAGGCTTAGTGCAGATGTCAGCAATATTTTCAGCAGAGGATATGTGCAACACTTGAATGTCTCCCTCCTGTATGCGTTCGCAGATATAGTGGTGTTGAATGTCAATGTGTTTTGCTCTCAAGTGGCCTTTGGTTGATTGAGCTAGCGCAATGGACAACATGTTGTCAACATATAGAATTGCGGGGAGAGGCTGTCCTAAGTCAATCTCTGTAAGAAAGTTGTACATCCATAAGGCTTGTTGGGATCTTCAAGTCATCACCATGTACTCTGCTTCAGTGGTTGACAGTGCCACTGTCTGTTGATGCTTTGAGCTCCACAAAACCAGTTCTCTGGCCATCATGAAGATATATTCAGAGGTGGATTGTCTAGTGTCTAAATCACCACCATAGTCTGCGTCTACATAGCCGGTTGGTCTGACAGAGCTTCCTGGAGTGCTTGGGTATACAATTTTGTAGTCAAGGGTACCCTTGACATATGCTAGAACATGTAAGAGGGCCTTCCAGTGTGACGGACCCAGGTTTGATTGGAAGCGCATGAGCAGAGTTACAGCAAACGATAAGTCTGGGCATGTAGCAGCTTGCACCTACATGAGCACACCAAGTAGTTGACGGTATAGTTCATCTGACATAAATGACTTTTTAGCTTCCCCTTTTGGTGACATATCTGCTGTGAGTATGATGCCAGAAGAGAGTGGGGTATAGTGAGGATTGCATTCTGACATATTGAAGTGCTCAAGCACCCAGATAAAGTATGCCTTTTGTGATAGCAATATTGCCCCTGTAGTGGGATCTCAGTGGATGGCCATGCCCAGGATGAAGGAAGAGTTGCCTAGGTCTTTGACTTTGTATGTCTGGGCCAACTCCTTTTTTGCTGTTTCTGCGCCTCTTTTAGTTGTCAAGAGTCTGAATGTGTCATCATTGAATGTATTGGTAACTGTCCTCTCGGTTCCTACAATCCTTGAGCGCATGCATGGATCTGTCCTAGACCTTCTATACTCCAAGTCTGTATATGCTCCATTGAAGGTCCAGTACCAGTTTGCATCAGTCCGTATATTGTTTTCTGGAGCTGTGCTAGTTTCCCCTCCCCTTCTGGAAAACCTGGTGGCAGACACATGTATACCTCGTGTTCTGGAATACTGTTCAGATACGCAGATATAAAATCAACTTGCCAGATTTCCAAGCCCTCCTGGGCTGCAATAGCTGCCGACATCCTTAGGGATTGTAAGCATACCACTGCGACATATGTCTTGTCAAAGTCTTC